>RXID01021759.1:301566-312467 GCA_005019695.1 Trichopus zeylanicus subsp. travancoricus
AGTGGTAGAAGTAGCAGTAGTTGTAGCACAGTGGTAGTTGTAGCTGTGGTAGTAGTTATAGTAGTAATAGTAGTTGCATTAGGAGCAAAAGTAACAGTAGTCGACTGTTACTACTGCTGCTACTACTACTAGTAATGCTACTACTATTGTACACGCTAATATTGCTATTACTACTACTAGTGCTACTACAACTACTGCTATTACTGCTACTGTTGCTACTACTACTATTACTACTACTACTCATACTACTACTACAGCTACTATTACTATTCCTACTACTACTACTACTAGTGCTACAACTACTACTACGACTACGACTACTACGACTGCTACAACAGCTACTACTACTTCTGCTACTACTGCTACTACTATTTCTCCCAATACTACTACTAACACAACTACTACTGGTAATACTGCTACTATTACTATTACTACTGCAAGTACCACTACTCCTACTACAATTATTGCTTCTACTAGAACTACTGCTGCTAATATAACAACAACTACAACAGCTACTTCTACTTTTACTACTACAACTACAACAACTACTACTTGTGCTGCTTATACTTTCACTACTATTACTACTACTACTATTACTACTACTACTACTCTTTCTACTGCTGCTACTACTACTACAATTACCATCACAACTACTACTGCTACTATTGCTTCTACTACTACTTCTACTACATCCCCTCATACTACTACTATTGCTACTACTACAACTAGTATTGCTACTATTACTGCTACAACTGCTACTATTGCCACTAATACTACTACTACTGTTATTGCTTCTACGGCTACTTGTGCTACTAGCACTACAGCAATAACAACCACAACTACTACTACTCCTGTTGCTACTACAACTACTACTATTATTACTAATACTACTATTACTGCTACCACTACTATTGCTACTAGTACTACTACTAGTAGTACTACTACAATTGCTACAACCACCACTACTACTAATACTACAACTGCTACCACTCTATCTCTCCAACTACTACGACTAATGCTATTATTGTGACTACTACTACTTCTACCACTGCTGCTACTGCTAGTACTACTACTACTACTTCTACTACTATACTTCTCATACTACTACTACTACTTCTACTACTGCTGCTACTGCTAGTACTACTACTACTACTACTGTACTTCTCATACTACTACTACTTTTTCTACTACTATGACTACAGCTACTACTACTACAACTAATACAACTAATACTGTTACTAGTACTACAGCTGCTACAATTACTGCTACTGCTACCACTGCGACTACAGCGATTACGGCCACTACAACTGCTTCTACTTCTACTGTTACTATTGCTGCTACTACTACAACTGCTACAACAACAACAACAACTTCTACTACTACTAATACTACTAATAGCACTACCTCTTCTACCACTCCTATAGCTACTACTACTAGTTCTACTACTACTCCTCCTCCTCCTCCTACTACTACTACTACGACAACTACTGCTACTACTGCTGCTATTACTCCTACCATTGCTACAACTACCACTTCTACTACAACTACTACTGACAATTGCTTCATTGCCACTACTAGTACTACTACTATAATACTACTACTGCTGCTACTACTACAACTACTATTATTACTACCACTATTAATACAACTACAATTTACAATACTATTATTAATACTACGTACTACTACGTCTACTCTGACGACATCTACTACTACTGCTATAGGAAACAACTATTAATACTCCTATTACTACGACTACTACACAACTATAACTATTACTACTAACTATTACTACTACGATTGTAGTGCTTCTGCTACTGGCTACATTACGACTAATACTACTAATAATAATAATAATATTCTATTCCTACCTATTACCACTACTAATATTACTACTACTACTATTGTAATTACTTTATTACTATTACTACTACTACCACTTCTACTACTACTAGTAATACTACTACTACTGCTACTCCTACTACTACTATTACTACTGTAATAGTATTAGCAGCAGTAGTGTCCATATTAGTAGTAGTTATTGTAGAAACAACAATAATAGCAACAGTAGTAGTAGCAGAGGGGATAGTAGTACCAATAGTAGTAATAGTAGCAGTAGTAGTAGTAGCAATAGTAGCAGTAGTAGCAAAAGCGGCAATAGTAGAAGTAGTAGTAGTAGCAGTAGTAGGAGTAGTAGTAGTAGCAACAGCAGGAGTAGTAGTAGTAGTAGCCATGGTAGTGGAAGTAGCAATAGTATTTATAGTGGTAGAAGTAGCATTAGTAGAAATAGTAGCAATGGTAATTGTAGTAGTAGCTATAGTAGCAGTTGTGATAGTAGGAGGAGAAGTAGCAATAGCAGTAGTAGCATTTGTAGCAGTAATAGTCATCGTAGAAGCAGAAGTAGAAATAGCAGTATTAGTAGTAGTATTAGTAGTTGTAGTTGTTATTGCTATTGTTATAGCAGTAGTAATAGTAGCAGCTATCGTAGTAGCAACAATAGTAGTAATTGTTCTTGTTTTTGTTATAATAATAGTAGTAGTAGTAGTATAGTAGCAGTAACGCTAGTAGCAGCAGCCACAGAAGTAGTATTGATTGCCATAGTACTAGAAGTAGTAGTAGCACCTATTGTAGTAGTAGTAGTCGTAGTGGTAGTAGTTGTAATAGTAGAAGTAGTAGTGGTAATATTAGAAGGGGTTGGGATAGTAATAGTAGTAGTATTAGAAGTAGTAGTAGTAGTGGTAGCAGTTCTAACAGTAGTTATTATGCTAATTGTAGTAATAGCAGCAGTAGTACGAGTAGTAGCAGTAGTAGCATTAGCAGCAGCGGCGGCAGTAGTAGTAGTAGTAGTCTCAGTAGTACTAGTAGTAGTAGTAGTATTAATAATACTACTAGTAAAAATAGGAGTAGTAGTAGTAGATGTTAGTAGCAATAGTAGTAGTAGTTGGAGTAGGGTTAGTAGTAAGAGTAGGAATGGTAGATGTAGTAGGAGTTACTTTAGAAGTAGTAGTAGCTGTAGTAGGAGTTACTTTAGGAGTAGTAGTAGCTATAGTAGAAGTAGTAGTTGGAGTAGTAGTAGCAGCAACAATAGTAGTAGCAGTAGTTGTTGTAGCAGTAATGCTGTAGTAGCAGTAGTAGAAGCAGCAATAGAAGTTGTAGTAGTAGTGGTAGTATTATTAAACGTAGTAGTAGTAGTGGTAGTAGTATTAGGACTAGTAGTAGTAGCAATAGTAGTATTTGTAGTAGTGGTAGTAGTACTGGTAATGGTAACGGTAGTAGTTATAGTAGTAGTAGTCATAGTAGTAGTAGTCGTAGTTGTAGCAGTAGTAGTAATAGTAGTAGCAGTAGTAATAGTAGTAGTAGTAGTAGTAGTAGTAGTTGTAGTTGTAGTAATTGTAGTAGTGGTAGTAATTGTGGTAGTGGTTGTAATAGTATTAGTAGTAGTAGTAATAGTAGCATAAGTAGTAGAAGAGGCTGTAGTAAAACTAGTAGTAGTAGTTGTTGTAGTAGTAGCAGAAGTGGCTATAGTTGTAGCATAAATAGTAGCAAAAGTAGTTTTATTAGTAGTTGTAGAAGCAATACAAGCATTAGTGACAATAGTTGTACTGGCAGTAGTAGTAGGAGGACTTATTGGAGTAATTGCAGTGGTAGTAGCAATAGTAGTAGTAGTAGTAGAAGTAATAGTTGTGCTATTAGCAACCATAGAAGTAGCATGTGTAGTAGACATAGTTGTTATTGTTGTAGTTGCAGTATTGTTTGTAGTAGCAGTAGTAGTAGTAGTAGTGGCAACAACAGCAGATGTAATAATAGTAGCAGTACTAGTGGTAGTAGTTGTAGTAGCAGTAGCTGTAGTAGCGGCAACAGTTGCAATAGTAGTAGTGGTAGCAGTAGTAGGAGCATCAGCAGTAGCAGTAGTAGTCATAGCAATAGGACTAGTTAGGGAAATTGTAGTAGTCATCATAGTACCAGCAACAATAGTAGTAGTAGTACTAGTAGTAGTAGTGGTAGTAGCTACAGTAGCAGTAATAGCAAGAGTGGTACTAGTAATAGTTGTAGTCGTGGTAGTAGTTGTAGCAGTTGCAGTTGCGATAGTGGTAGCAATAGTACCTGCAGAAGTAGTAGCAATAGAAGTAGCAACAACTACAGTAGTAGTTGTTGTCACAATAGAAATAGCAATAGTAGTTGTATTTGTCATGGTAGGAGTAGTAGTAGCAGCGACAATGGTTGTGTTACTAGTAGTAGCAGTATTAGTAGAAGTAGTAGTTGAACCAGTAGTAGCAGCAACAACATTAGTAGTATTTTTGGTAGCAGCTGCAGTAGTAGTAGTAGTATCAGTGGTAGTAGTAGTAGTAGTAGTAGCAGTGGTGGTAGTAGTAGTAGTAGTAGTAGTAGTAGTAGTAGTAGTATAGTAGTAGTAATAGTAGTAAAAGTAGTAGCAGCAGTAGTAGCTTAGTAGCACTAGTAGCAGTAGCACTAGTAGCAGTAGCAGTGGCAATAGTAGTAGGAGTAGCAAGAGTAGTAGTAGTAGTGGTGGTGATGGTGGTGGTGGTGGTGGTGGTAGTAGTAGTACTGGTAGTTGTAATAGTAGCTATAGTAGTAGTAGTAGCAGTAGCAATTGTTGTAGTAGTAGCGGTAGTACCATCAGAAGTAGTAGTTATAGTAGTAGTAGTAGTAGTGACAATAGCAACAATAATAGTAGCATTATTGGTAGTAGCAGTAGTAGTAGTAGTCGAGTAGTTGTTGTGATAGTAGCAGCCACAGTAGTACTAGGAGGAGCAATATTAGTAGTTGTCATAGCAGCAGTAGTAGTATTAGTATTAGTAGTAGTAGTTGTTGTTGTTATTATTGTTGTGATACGAGTAGAAGTAGGAGTAGTAGTAGTAGTAGTATTAGGGGCAGTATCAGTAGGAGTAGTAGTACTAGCAGTCGTAGGAGTAGTAGTAGTAGCAGTTGTAGGAGTAGGAGTAGGAGTAGTAGTTGTCATCGTAGTACTAGCTGTTGTTCTTGTTGTAGAAGTAGTATTAGGAGAAATTGTAAGAGTAACAGTAATAGTTATCGCACTAGTAGTAGTATTAGTAGCAGAAGTAGTAGCAGTAATAGGAGAAGTAGGAGTAGTAGAAGTTTTAGTAGTAGTAGCTGCAGTAGTAGCAGTAGCAGCAGCATTAGTGGTAGTAGTAGTATTAGTAGTAGTAGTAAATGTGATAGTACTAGTAGTAGTAGTGGTAGTAGGATCAGGAGGAGGAGGAGGAGGAGCAGGAGCAGTAGTAGTAGAAGTAGCAGCAGCAGCAACAACTGCAGTAGTAGTAGTAGTAGTAAGAGTAGTAGTAGTAGTTTTTGTAGTAGCAGTAGAAGTGGCAGTAGTAGTAGTGGTGGTGGTGGTGGTGGTGGTGGTAGTAGTAATGGGAGCTATTGCAGTAGTAGCAATTGTGGAAGCAGCAGCAGCAGTAGTGGTAGTAGATGCAACAACAGTACAAGCAGAAGTTGTAGTTATTGTTGTACTAGCAGACGTAGTAGTAGTAACAATAGCAACAACAATAGTAGCAGTATTAGTAGTAGTAGTAGTAGTAGTAATAGTAGGGTAGTTGTTGCGGTAGAAGTAGCAATAGTAGTAGTCGAAGCAGCAACATTAGTAGTTATAATAGCAATAGTAATAGTAGTAGTAGTAGTAGTAGTAGTTGTTGTTGTTGTTGTTGTTGTTGTTGTTGTTGTATGAGTTGAAATAGGAGTAGTAGCTATAGTAGTTATCGTAGTATTAGGAATAGTAGTAGTAGGAGTAGTAGTAGTAGCAGTCGTACAAGCAGGAGTAGTAGTAGTCATAGTAGCAATAGTAGTAGTAGTTGTAGCAGTAGCATTAGTAGTAGTAATAGTAGTAGTTATAGTAGTAGGAGTAGTAGTAGCTGTTGTAGTAGTAGGAGTAGTAGTAGCTATTGTAGTAGTAATAGTAGCAGCAGCTGCAGCAATAGTAGTAGTGGTAGCAGTAGTAGTTTTAGTGGTAGTAGTAGTAGTAGTAGTAGTAGTAGTAGTAGCCGGAGTAGTAGTAGGAGTAGGAGTTAGAGTACTAGTAGTAGTAGCTGCAGTAGTTGTAGTAGTAGTAGTCATAGTAGAAGCAATAGCTGGAGTAGGGGTAGGAATATTAGTAGTCATATTGTTGTAGTAGTAGTTGTTGTTGTTGTACTAGTAGTAGTAGTTGTAGTGGTTGTAGTAGTAGTAGCAGTATTAGCAGTTACAATAGTTGTAGTAGTATTAGTAATAGTAGCAGTTGTAGTAGTATTATTAGTAGTACTAATAGTAGAAGTTGTCGTAATAGTAGTGTGAGTAGTTGTAGTTGTAGTAGTTATGTAGTAATAGTAGTAGTAGTTGTAGTAGGAGAGGTAGTTGAAGCAGTAACAAGACTAGTTGTAGCAGTATTAGTAGCAACAGAAGCAATGATAGCAGTAATACTAGCAGGAAAAGGACTTGTTGTGGCAATTATAGTAGTTGTAGCAGTAGTAGTAGCAGCAGCAGTAGTAGTAGCAGTTGTTGTAGTAATAGAACTAGTAGCAGTATTAGCACTAGTGGAAGCAACGGTAGTAGAAGCAGTAGAAGTAGCAATAATAATAGTAGTAGTAAAAGTAGTAGTTGTAGTAGCAATAGTAATAGTCGTAGTCTTAGTAGTAGTATTAGTGGTAATAGGAATAATAGTAGTAGTGGTGGTGGTAATCACGGTTGTAGCAGTAGTAGAGTAGTAGAGGTATTAGTAGTAGTTGTTGCTGTAGTAATAGCGGCAAGAGGAGTAGTAGTAGCAGTAATCATAGTAGTAATAGTGTTAGTAGTAGTAGTAGTAGTAATCGTAGTAGTAGAAGAAGTAGTAGTAACAGTAGTAGTAGTAGTAGTAGTAGTAGTAGTAGTAGCAACAGCAGAAATAGTAGTAGTAATAGGAGAAGTAGTGGTAGTAGTAGTTTTAGTAGTAGTAGAGGTTGTAGTAGCTGTAGAAGTAGTAGTAGTAGTGGTAGTGGTAGTAGTAGTTGTAGTAGTATCAAATATGGTAGTACTAGTAGAAGTAGCGGTTGTAATTGCACATGGAGGAGGAGGAGTAGTAGAAGTAGGACTTGTAGTATTAGTAGTAGATGTAGTAGTAGTAGTAGTAGTAATAGTAGGAGTAGTCATAGTAGCTGTAGGTGTAGTAGTAGAAGTTGTAGTAACAGTTATAGTATTTGGAGTAGTAGTTGTAGTACTAGTTGCTATAGTAGAGGTAGTAGTAGTGCCCGTCGTTGTAGTTGTAGTAATAGTAGGAGTAGCAGTAGAAGCAGTAGGAGTAGTTATCGCACTAGTAGTTGTAGTAGTAGTACTGGTAGTTGTAGTAGTAGTGGTAATAGTAGTAGCAGCAGCCGTAGTAGTAGAAATTTTTGTAGTAGTTGTAGCAATAATAGCAGCAATAGTAGTAGTAGCAGTAGTAGTAGTTGTAGTGGTAGTGGCAGTAGTTGTAGCAGGAGTAGGAGCAGGAGTAGGAGTAGGAGTAGTAGTAGGAATAGTAGCAGTAGTAGTTGTTGTAGAAGTAGTAGTAGAAGTAGGGGTAGGAATAGTAGTAGTCATAGTAATAGTAGTAGTAGTTGTTGTTGTAGTAGTAGTAGTAATGGTTGTAGTAGTAGTAGTTGTTGTAGTTGTAGTATTAGTGTTAATGGCAGCCGCAGCAGCAGCAGAGTAGTAGTAGTAGTAGTAGTTGTTGTTGTTGTTATTGTACTTGTAGTAGTAGTAATGGTGGAAGTATTAGTAGTAGCATGATTAGTGGTAGTCGTAGTAGCAATAGTAGTAGTTGTTGTAGTAGTAGTAGTGGTAGTAATGGTTTATGATGTAGTAGCAGTTGTATTAGTAGTAGCTTTAGTTTTAGCAATCACTGTAGTAGTAGGAGGAGGAGGAGGAGGAGTAGTTATCATTCTGGTAGTTGTAGTAGTAGTAGTATTAGTAGTAGAAGTGGTTGTAATAGTAGGAGTAGCAGTAGTAGTAATTCTAGTAATTGTATTAGTAGTAGTAGTAGTAGCAATAGTAGCAGCAATAATAGTAGTAGTAGTAGTAGTAGCAACAGTAGTAGTTGTAGTAGTAGTGTAGTGAAAATGTAGTAGTAGTTGCAATAGTAGTAGTTGTGGAGGTAATTGTAGTCATGGTAGTAGTAGTAGTAGTCGTAGCAGTAGTTATAGTTGTTGTAGTAGTAGTAGTAGTTGTAGCAGTGGTAGTATTAGTAGCAGCAGCAGTAGTAGTTGCAGAAGTAGTAGTAGTAGTTATTGTAGTAGCGATGTACTAGTACTATTTGTAATAGTAGTGGTAGACGTACTAGTAGCAGTGGTAATAGCAGCAATAGTAGTAGCAGTAGTTGTCATAATGGTAGTAATAGAAGTTATAGTAGTTGTAGAAGTAGTAGTAGAAGTTTTAATGGCAACAGTAGTAATGGTTGCAGTAGAAGTAGCAGCAGCAGTAGTAGTAGTAATACTAGTAGTATTAGTAGTACTACTAATAGTAGCAGTAGCTGTAGCTATGGTAGGAGTAGTAGTAGTACTAGTACTAATAGTAGTAGTAGTAGCATCAATAGTAGTAGTAGTAGTTGTCGCCACATTACTTATAGTATTAGTAATAGTATGAGTAGTACTTGTAGTAGTATGAGTAGTATGAGTAGGAGTAGAAGAAATAGTGGAAGTATTAGGAGTAGTAGCAAGAGTCATTGCTATAGTAGTAATAATAACAATAGTGGCTGTGCCAGTAGTTGTAATAATAGTAATGGCAGAGTAGTAGTAGTAATAGAAGTAGCAGGAGTAGTAGTTGTAATAGTTGTAGTAGTTGTTGTTATTATTGTTGTTGTTGTTGCTGTAGTAGTAGTTGTTGTAATAACAGTAGTACTATTAATAGTTGCAGTAGTTAGAGAAGCAACAGTAGTGGCAGACGTGGTAGCAGCAGTAGTAGCTATACTAGAAGTAGTAGAAGTAGTAGAAGTGCTAGTAGTAGTAGTAGTTGCAGTAGTAGCAATAGTAATGGCAGTAGTGGTAGCAGTTACAGTTGTAATAGTAGTAGCAGCAGTCACATAAGAGCTATTAGTTATTGTGGTAATAGCAGCAATAACAGTAGTAGTAGTAATAGTTGTGGTAGTAGTAGTAGTAGTAGAAGCAGTAGTGGTAGAAGTAGTGGTTTGAAGTAGTAGTACCGGTAGTAATGGTGGTAGTAGGAGTGGGTTTAGGAGTAGGAGTAGTTGAAGTCGTCGTAGTAGTGGTAGTAGTCGTAATAGGAGTTATAATAGTAGTTGTTGGAGTAGTAGTAGGTGTAGCAATAGAATTACTCGCAGTAGTAGTAGAATGAGAAGTAGTGGTAATTGTTGTAGTAGTAGTACTAGCTCCAGTACTAGTAGTAGAAGCAGCAGTAGCTACAGCAACCGTAGTAGAAGTAGTATTAGTATCAAAAGTAGTAGTAGTAGAAGCTGTATTAGTAGCAATAGTAATAGTAGCAACAGTAGTAGTAGTGCAGTAGTACGCGATAGTTATAACAGTAATAGTCGTAGCTGGAGCAGCGGCAATAGTATTAGTAGTAGTGCTAGTAATAGTAGTAGTAGTAGTAGGAGTAGTAGAAGTATTTATAGTAGTAGCAACACTAGTAGTTGCAGTAGTCGTAGTAGATGTTGTAGCACTAGCAATAGTACGAGTATTAGTAGCACTAGTAGTATTTGGAGAAGTAGCAAAAGTAGTAGCAACAATAGCAGCAGTAGCAGTACTAGTACTAGTAGTAGCAATAGTAGCAGCAGTGATAGTAGTAGTAGTTGGAGCAAAAGCAACAGTTTTAGTAGTAGTAATAGTAATAGTAGTAGTAGTAGTAGTAGTAATTGTAATAGTAGTAGTAGTAGTAGTAGTAGTAGTAGTAGTAGTAGTAGTAGTAGTAGTAGTAGTAGCAGTCGTCGTAGTAGTAGTGGTAGGAGTAGTAGTTGTCATAATAATAGCCGTAGTCGTAGCAGTGGTAGCTATAGTAGATGTAGTAGCAGAAGTAGTAGTAGTAGAAGTAGCAGTACTAGTAGTTGTAGCAGATGTCGTTGTGGGTGTAGTAGTAGTGTTAATAGTAATACTAATAGTAGCAGCAGTTGTATTAGTGGGAGTAGCAGTAGTCATAGCAAAAGTAGTGGTGGTGGCACTAGTAGTAGCAAAAGTTGCTTTAGTAGTTGAAGTAGTAGTTGATGCAACAGTAGCAATTAAAGCAGTGGTAGCAGTAGCAATACGAAGAGTAGTAGTTGTAGCAGTTGTAGTAGTGGTAGTAGTAATGTTGTTCTTGTTGTGCTACTAGTATTTGTTATTGTAGTAGCAGTACTGGCAATAGTAGTAGTAGTCATAGTAGAAGCAAAAGTAGTACCAGTATTACTAGAAGTAGTAGTAGAAAAAGAAGTTGCAGAAATAGTAGCAGTTCCAGTAGCAGTCACAGTAGTAGTAGCTGTATTAGTCGCTGCAGGAGCAACAGTAGTAGTAGTAGTAGTAGTAGTAGTGGCAGCAATAGTAGCAGTAGTAGTAGTACCAGTAATAGTAGTAGCAAAGGAGTAGTTGTAGTAGTAGTTGCAGTAATAATAGTCGTAATAGCAAAAACAGCTACAGTAGCATAGTAGTCATAGTAGTTGTAGTGGTAGTTGTAGTACTAATAGCAATAGCAGTACTAGTAGTGGTAGTAGTACAACTAATAGCAGAAGTAGTAGTAGTAGAAGTAGAAGTAGCAGTAGCAATAATAGTAGTGGTAGTAGTTATAGCAGTTGTGGTAGTAGTAGTAGTTGTTGTTGTAATAGTGGTAGTATTAATAGTAGAAATAGTACTAGTTTTTGGAGTAGTAGTAGTTATAGTAGTAGTAGTTGTAGTAGTAGTGTAGTAGCAGCAGCAGCAGCAGCAGCAGTAGAGGTAGTAGTAGAAGTAGTA
>RXID01021759.1:312762-426087 GCA_005019695.1 Trichopus zeylanicus subsp. travancoricus
AGCAGTAGTACTAGTAGTAAAAGGACTAGTCATAGGAATAGTAGTAACAGTGGCAGTAGCGGCTGTAGTAGTCATAGTAGTAGTAATAGTAGTAGCAGTTGTTGTAGTAGTAGAGTTGCATAATAGTCGTAGTACCAGTTTTAGCAACAGTCGTAGCAAAAGTAGAAGTAGCAGCAATAATTGTAGCGGTACAACAAGTAGTAGTAGTAGTTGTTGTTGTTGTTGGGCTAGTAGTAGTCATTGTAGCAGTAGTAGTGGAAATAGGAGTAGTAGTTGTAGTAGTGGTGGTAATAGCGGTAGTAGCAGTGGCAGTAGTTGCAGTATTAGTAGCAATAGTAGTAGTCACAGTGATAATCATAGTAGTAGTAGTTATTGTTGTTGTTGTTGTCGTGGTAGTAGTAGTAGTAGTTGCAGAAACAATAGTAGTAGTAGTAGCAGTAATAGGAGAATTAGTAGTAGTAGTAGGTTCATTAGTAGTAGAGGTAGTAGTAGTAGTTGTTGTAGTAGTAGTAGCACCAACAGTAGTAGTAGTAGTGGTAGTAGTAGTAGTAGTAGTTGTAAAAGTAGTAAACGTGGTAGTACTAGTAGCAGTGTGGTAGTACTAGCAAGAGGAGGAGGAGAAGGAGGAGGAGGAGGAGTAGTAATAGTAACTGTAGTAGTAGTAGTAGCGGTAGGAGTAGTAGTAGTAGAAGAAGTAGTTGTAGTATTAGTAGTAGTAGTAGTAGTAGTAGTCACTGAAGTAGAGGTAGTAGTAATGCCCGTAGATGTAAATGCTGTAGTAGTAGTAGGAATATTAGTAGTATCAATAAGTGTAGTTGTCAAGCTAGTTGTTGTTGTAGTAGTAGTCATATTAGTAGTAGTAGTAGTTGTTGTTGTTGTTGTTGTAGTAGTAGTAGTTGGAGTAGGGGTAGTAGTAGTAGTAGTAGTAGTAGTAGTAGGAGTGGTAGAAATATTAGGAGTTGCAGTAGGAGTAGTAGTAGTAGCAGTAGTAGTATTAGTTGGAGTAGTAGTAGTAGAAGTAGGAGTAGCTATAGAAGTAGCAGTAGTAGTAGTAGTAGCAGTAGCAGCAAAAATAGTAGTAGTAGTAGTAATAAGAAAAAATAGTAGTAGTAGTAGTAATAAGAATAGGACCAGTAGTAATAGCAATCGGAGGAGTAGTAGTAGCAGCAGTAGTAGTAGTAGTAATAGTAGTTGTAGTAGTAGTATTATTAGTAAGAGTAGTTGTTGTAGTAGTCATAGTAGTATAAATCATAGTTGTAGTAGTAATAGTAATCAGACTAGTCATAGCAGCAATCGGAGTAGTATTTGTAGTAGCAGCAGTAGTTGTTGTTGTTGTAGCAGCAGTAGCAGAAGTAGCTATAATGTTAGTATTAGTAGTAGTAGTAGTAGTATTCGCCATAGTAGTATTAGTAGCAGTAGTCGTAGAAGTTATAGTATTAGTAGTAGTAGTAGTAGAAGTCGAATTAGCAGTAGCAACGGTAGTAGTACTTGTTATTGTTGTTGTTGTAGTAGTAGTAGAACTACTAATAAGAGTTGGACTACTACGACTATAACAACAACTATTGCTACTACTATGACTAATACAACAACTTCTGCTGCAACTACCAATACTACAACTTCAACAACCACAACTGTTGCTGCTGCCACTACTACTACTACTATTACAACAACTACTACTACTATTGCTACTACTACTACAACTCCTAATACTACTACAATTACTACCACTACTGCTGCTACTACTACTACTGCTGCTGCTGCTACTACTACTACTACTACTATTACTACTACCACAATTACTACTGCTACTATTGCAACTACAATGACTACTACTACTACTACTACTACTACTACTACAACAACAACAACTACTACTACTAATACTCGATGACTACTACAACTTCTCCTCCTCTACTACTACAAATACTACCGCTACTACTACCATTACTATTACTGCTACTTGTACTTCTACTACTACTTCTACTACGATTATTGCTACTACAACTATAATTTCTATTACTGTTAGTAGTTGTAGTAGTAATAATACTACTGGTAGTAGTTGTAATATCAATAGTAGAAGTAGAAGTAATAGTAGTTTCAGTATTTATGGCAGTAGTAGTAATAGTAGTAGTTGTAACTGTAGTACTAGTAGTAGTTATTGTAGGAGTAGGAGTAGTAGTAGTAGTATTAGTAATAAAACTAGTAGTAGTAGTAGTAGTAATAATAGTAGTTGTAGTAGTAGATGAAGTAGTATAGCTGTTGTAGTAGCAGATGTAATAGTCATACCAACCGCTATAGTAATAGAAGTAGTTGTAGTTGTAGTAGCAATAATAGCAACAGTAGTAGTCGCAATAGTAGTAGTACTAGTACTAGTAGTATTGGTAGTATGTTGGTTGTAGTAGGAGCAGCAGCAGCAGCAGTAGTAGTAATAGTGGCAGCAGTAGTAGTAGATGTAGGAGCAGCAGTAGTAGTAGTAGTCGTAGAAGTAGTACTAGTAGCAGTAGTAGTTGGAGTATCAGTAGTTGCAGTGGAAGTTGTCGTAGTAGTAGCAGTAGGACTACTAGTAGTTGTAGCAGAAGTTGTCGTAGTATTTGTAGCAACAATAGTGGTAGTAGTAGCAGTAGTTGAAGTACAAGTAGTTGGAGCAATATTTCTATAAGTAGTAGTAGGAGTACCATTTGCAGTAGCAATTAAACAAGCAGTAGTAGTAGCCATAGTAGGAGTATCATTAGTAAAAATAATAGTAGTAGTATTAGTAGTAGGAGTTCGTAGTACTAGAAGAAGTATCAAAAGTAGTAATTGTAGTAATAGCAATAGTTATAGTGGAAGTAAGTAGTATTAGTAGTAGGAGCAGTAGTTGTCGTATCTGCTGCAGTAGTAGCAGCAGTAGTGACAGTTGTAGTAGTGGTATTACTAGTACCATCAACAGCAGTTGTTGTAGCAGTAATTGTGGTAGCAGTAGTAATAGTAGTAAGAGAACTAGCAGTAGTAGTGCGAATAGTAGTAGAAGAAATAGTAGTAGTAGTAATAGAGGTAGTAGGAGTAGTAGGGCTAGTAGTAGTAACAGCCCTAGTAGTTGTTGTTGTAGTAGTAGTAGTAGTCGTAGTAGTAGTAGTAGTAGTAGTAGTAGTAGTAGCAGCAGCAGCAGCAGTAGTAGTAGTAGTAGTAGTAGTAGTAGCTATGTAGTAATAGTAGTAGTAGTAGCAGTAATAGCAGTAGCCGCAGTAGCATTTGTAGTAGTAGTTGTAGTAGTGGTAGTAGTAGTAGTTTTAGTAGTTATAGTAGCAATAGTAGCAACAGTAGTTGTAGTTGCAGTAGTTGTAGTAGTAGTAGTAGTTTTAGTTGTCCGAGTAGTAGTAGTTGTTGTAGCAGTCATAGGAGTAGCTGTAGTCACAGTAGTGGTGGTAGCAGTTGTAGTAGCAGTAGTTGTTGTAGTAGAAGACGTAGCATTGGCAGCAATAGCAGTTGTAGTAGCAGTAATATAGTAGTAATAGAAGTACTAGTAGCAGTAGTTGTAGTCATAGTAGTAGAGGTAGTAGTAATTACAAAAGTAGTAGCAGCAGTAGTGTAGTAGGAGTAGTAGTACAAGGTGTGGTAATAGTAGAAGCAGTAGTAGTAGTCATTATAGAAACAACAACAGAAGTAGTTATTGTTGTAGTAGTAGCAGTGGTAGTAGTAAAAGTAGCTAGAGTTGCAGTAGTAGCAGTAGTTGTTGTAGTAGCCATAGTAGTAGTAGTATTGGTAGCATTAGTAGTTGTACGAAAAGTAACAGCAGCTATAGTAGTAGTAGGAGAAGTAGTAATAGTAGTTGTAGTAGTTTTACGAGTAGTAGTAGTAGTAGAAGTAGCTATAGTAGTAGAAGTAGAAGTAGCTATAGTAGCAGCAGTAGTTGTTGTTGTTGTTGTAGTAGTAAAAGTAGAAGCAATAGTAGCAGTAATTGCATGCCAATAATTGGGAGCAATATTAGTCATAGTCGCAATAGTAGTAGTAGTTGTTGTTGTCGTAGCAAAAATAGCAATAGTGGTAGTAGTAGTAATAGTGATAATAGTAGTAGCAGTCCTAATAGTAGTAGTAGTTACAGTTGTGGGAGAAGTACTAGTAGTACCGAATGTAGTACAAGTAGTAATAGTGGTGTTAGTAGTAGTAGCCGCAATAGTAGTTGTAGTAGTAGTATTAGTAGGAGTAGCAGAAGTATTAGTGTAGTTATAGTAGTAGAAGTACTAGTGTAGTTATAGTAGTAGTCGTTGTATTAGTGTAGTAGCAGAAGTAGTAGGTGTAGTAGTAGAAGTAGTGGTACTAGTGGTAGAAGCAGTAGTTGTATTGGTAGTAGTAGTATTAATAGAAGAAGCTGCAGAGTTGCACGAGTAGTGGCAGCAGTAGTAATAGGAGAAGTAGTATAAGCAATTGCAGTTGTAGCAGAAGTAGCAGTAGTTATAGTAGTTGCAGTAGTAGCAATGCTAGAAGCATCAACAGTAGCAGCAGTAGTAGTAGCTGTAGTAGTAGCAGTATTTGTAGTAGCAGAAGAAGTAGTAGTAGTAGTAGCAGAAGTAGTAGTTGTTGTAGTAGTAGCTGCTACATAAGCAGCAGTAGTAGTAGTGATAGTCGTAGTAGTTGTTCTAGTAGTATAAATAGTAGCAGTAGTTGTAATTGCTACAGTAGTAGCCACAGTTGTAGTAGTTGTAATAGTAGCAGCAGCAGGAATATTAATAGTAGTAGTCGTAGGAGTACTAGCTGCAGTAGTGACAGTAGTACTAGTAGGAGTAGTAGTAGTTGTAGTACTAATAGTAGGAGCAGTAGTAGTTGTTGTAGTAGCGGTAGCAACTGAAGCTTTAGTAATAGAATCAGTAATCATAGCAGCATTGGTAATAGCAATAGTAGTATTAGTGATTGGAGTAGAAGCATTGGTTGCAGTAATAGTAGAGGGAGAAGAAGTAGTATAAGTAGTAGCAGTAGTGGAGGTTGTATTAGTATTTGTAGTAGTAGTAGTAGCAAATATTACAGCAGTTGTAGTGGCAGCAGTAGTAGCTGAAGTAGCAGTAGTATTACTTGTAGTAGTAGTTGAAATAGCAGAAGTAGTTGTAGTAGTATTAGAAATAGTAGCAATATAAGTAGTAGTAGTAGAAGTCATACTACTATTAGCAATAGTAGCATAGGTCAAGGTAGTAGTAGTAGCAGTAGAAGCAGTAGTCATAGCATCCATAGTATTTTTAGGAGCAGCAGCAATAGACGTAGCAGTAGTAGTAACAGCAATAGTTGTAGCTGTAGTTGGAGTAATATTAGTAGTAGTAGTAGTAGCAATCGTAGTAGTAGCAACAGCAGCAGTAGCAATCGTAGTAGTAGCAACAGCAGCAGTAGCAATAGTAGTAGGACCACTAGTAGTGGTCAGAGTATTATTAGTGAAAATAATAGTAGTAGTAGTAGTAGAAGAAACAGGGGTAGTCATATTAGTAGTAGAAGCAACAGGGGTAGTATTAGTAGGAGTAGTAGGAGCATAGTAGTCGTATTAGTAGTAGAAGCAGCAGGGGTAGTAGTAATAGGATTAGTAGGAGCAGTAGTAGAAATAATTATTATAGAAGCAGTAGTAGTAGTCGTAGGAGCATCACTAGTAGTATTAGCAGTAATAGCAGTAGTAGTAGTTGCAGAAGCAGTAGTAGTAGTAGTAGTTACAGAAGCAGTAGTAGCAGTAGTAGCTATAGTAGCAGTTGGACTAGCAGTAGAAGGGGAAGTAGTACTAACAGTAGTAGTAGTAGTTGTAGTAGTAGTTGTAGTCATCGTAGTTGGAGAAGTATCAATAATAGTAGTAGTCATAGTAGTAGTAGTAGTGGTAGTAAAAATAGCATTAGTAGCTGGAACAGTAGTAGTGGAAGTAGTAGTAGTAGCAGTAGTAGAAGTTGTACTAGTACTTGTAGTCACAATACTAGCATAGTAGCAGCAGCTGCAACAGCTGTAGTAGTTATTGTTGAAGCAAAAGTAGTAGTAGTAGTAGCTGTTGTAGTACTAGAACAAGTAGTAGTAGGAGAAGCAGTAGTTGGAGGAGTAGTAGTAATAGGAGTTGTAGTTGTTGTAGTAGTGATAGTGGTTGTACTAGCAATCGTAGTAATAATAGTAGCAAGAGTAGCAACAGAAGCAATAGTGGTAGGTGAAGTAGTAGTACCAGTAGGAGCAATTGTATTAGTAGTAGGAGTAGCTGTAGTAGTAGCAGTAGTATTTCTAAAATAATTGTAGTAGTAGTAGCTGGAGTTGTAGTAAACGGAGAAGTTGTAGTAGTAGTAGTTTTAGTAGGAGTAGTAGCAGTAGGAACAGTTGGAATAATAGTTGTAGCAGTAGCAGTAGTTGTTGTTGTTGTTGTAGTAGTTGTAGTCGAAATAGAAGGGGAAATACTTGTAATAGCAGCAGCAACATCAGTAGTACCAATAATAGTAGCAACAGCAGTAGTAGTAGCAGGCAGCAGCAATAGTGAGTAGTAGTAATAGTAGTAGGAGTAAGAATAGCAGCAGCACAGTAGTAGTAGTAGGCAGCAGTAGTAGTAGTAGTGGTGGTGGTGGTGGTAGTAGTAGTAGTTGTAGTAGCAGTAGCAGTAGCAGTAGTTACAATAGAAGTAGTTGTTGTAGTAGTAGTAGTAGTAGTTTAGTAGCAATAATAGCAATAGTAGCAATAGTAGCAGCAGTAGTAGTGGTAGTAATAGTAGTAGTATCTTTAGTAGCTGGGGAAGTTATAGTAGCTGTTGTAGCGGTAGTAGTAGTAGCTATCATAGCAGTAGTAGTAGAAGCAGGAGAAGTAGTAGTAGTCATAGTTGCGGTAATAGTAGTAGTACTAGTAGTAGAAGTAGAAGTAGGAGTAGTAGTAGCAGTATTTGTAGTAGCAGTAGTCATGAAAGTAATTGCAGTAGTAGGAGATGTACTCGTAGTTGCAGTAGCAGTAGTAGCTATTGTAGTGGCGGTAGTTGTAGTAGTAGGAGGAGGAGGAGGAGGAGGAGGAGTAGGAGTAGCGGTAGCAGTAGTTCTAGCAGCAGAAGTAATAGCAGGAGTAGTAGTAGTTGTAGTAGTAGTAATAGTAGTAGTATTAGTAGTAGTAGTTATTGTAGTAGTAGTAATAGTAGTAGTATTAGTAGTAATTGTTGTTGTAGTAGTAGTAATAGTAGTAATAGTCCTAGTAGTAGTAGTAGTAGTAGTAGTAGTGTTAGAAAAAGTAGTAGTGGTAGTAGTAATTGTAGTAGTAATAGCAGAAGTAGTAACAGTAGTAGTAATGGTAGTAGTAATAGTTGTTGTTGTTGTTGTTGTTGTTTGTTTGTATAGTACGAGTAAGTAATGTTGTTGTAGTAATAGTATAGCAATATAAGTAGTCCCGTAGCACTATAAGAAGTTTAGAAGTAGCAGCAGGCACATTAGTAGTAGTAGTAGTAGTACAACAGTAGTAAGTATAGTAGCACAGCAGCAGTGGTAGTAGCAACAGCAAGTGTAGGGACAGTAGCAGTATAGTTGTAGTTGTAGTGGTAGCCGTTGAAGCAGTTGTGGCAGTAGCATTAGTAGTAGTTATAGTAGTAGTAGAAATAGTGGTAGTAGAAGTAATCGTAGTTCTAGTAGTGGTAGAGTTGTAGCTATAGTAGGCGTAGTGGTGGTAATGCTGGTGGAACTACTAGTAGTAGTACTAGTTCTAGTGGTAGTAGAAGTAGTAGCTGTAGAAGTAGTAGCTGTAGAAATTATAATAGTAGTACTGCCAGAAGTAATGGAAGTAGTAGTAGCAGTAGAAGGTCTAGTAGGAATAGTAGTAGTAGTAGTAGCAGTTATAGGAGTAGTGGTAGTAGTAGTGGTAGTAATAGGACTAGTATTAGTAGCAGTAGTAGTAGTAGTAGCCGTATAGTAGTAGCAGCAGTAGTAGGAGCAATGGTAGTAGCTGTTATCGAAGTAGTACTAGTCATAATTGTAGTAGCAGTATTAGTAGTAGTGGTCACAGTAGCAGTAGCAGTAGATGCATTAGTGGTAGTAGTAGTAGTAATAGCAGTAGTAGCAGCAACAACTGTAGCAATAGTGGTACCAGTCACAGTAGTAGTTGTAATAGCAGTAGGAGAGGTAGTAGTAGTAGTAGCAGTCATAGTAGTAGACGTAATAGTAGTAGCAGTAGCAGTAGAAGTATTAGTAGTAGCGGCAGCATTAGTAGTAGTACTAGTTACAGTAGCGGTGGTAGTAGCACTAGTAGTATTGGAAGCAGTAGCAATAGTATTAGGAGTAGTCTGTAACTTCCGTTAGGTCCTTTAATGAAGACCTTAGACTTCTTACTTCTTTAAGTAGTCGCAGAACTAGTAGTTGTAGTAGTACTAGAAGCAGTTGCAGCCATAGTAGTAGCAGCAGCAGTAGTTGTAGTAGTAGTAGAAGTAGTTGCAGCCACAATAGCAGTAGCAGTAGTAGTTGTAGTAAGAGTGGCAATAGCGAGAGTAGCAGTAGCAATAGTAGGAATAGCAGTAGTATTTGTAGACCCGGTAGTAGTAGTAGTAGTAGTAGTAGTAGTAGTAGTAGTAGTAGTAGTAGTAATAGTAGTAATAGTGCTAGTTGTAACAGTCATAGCAGTAGCAGCTATAGTAGTAGTGGTAGTTGTAGCAACAGCAGTTGCAATAGTAGTAGCTGTAGCTGTAGTAGAAGTAGCAGTAGTAGTAGTATCATTAGCATTAGTTGTAGCAATACTAGTAGAAGTAGTAGTTGTTGTTGTTATTGTTGTTGTTACAGTAGTCGTAGTATTGGTGCTAGCAAAACTAGTAGTAGGAGTAGTAGTGTAGTAGCACAAGCATTAGTTGGAGCAGCAAAAGTCATAGTAGCAGTTGTACTAGCAGTAGTAATAGTAGTAGGATAAGTAGTAGTAGTAGTAGCGGTAGTAGTAGTGGTAGTAGTGGTAATTGTAGTAGCAGTAAAAGCAGCAGTAGCAGTCAAAGCAGTGGTACTAGCAGTAGCAGTGGTAGCAGTAGTAGTAGTCGAAGTAGTGGTAGCAGCAGCAATAGTAGTAGTAGTAGTAGCGGCAATAGTAGTTGTAGCAGCTATAGTATTAGCAGTCGAAGTGGCAGAAGGAAAAGAAGTATTAGTAGCAATAGCAGTAGTGGGAGTTGTAGCTGCAGCCGTATTAGTAGTAGTATTAGCAGTAGTAGTAGTTTGAGTAGTAGTATTAGTTGCCGTTGTACCAATAGTAGCAGTAGTGGCAGTAGTAGTAGTAGTAGCAGTAGTAGCCGTAGTAGCAGTGGGAGTAGTAATACCCCAATAATATGAAGTAGCAGTAGTAGTATTAGTAGTAGTAGTAATAGTAGTAGAAGTAGAAGTAGTAGTAGTAGTAGTATTAGTAGTGGTAATAATAGTAGCTGTAGTAGCTATAGTAGCAGTAGTAGTAGAAGAAGAAGAAGTAGTTATCGTAGTAGTTGTTGTTGTAGTAGTAGGAGTAGTAGTGGTGGTGGTGGTAGCAGTAATAGTAGTAGTGGTGGTGGTGGTAGCTGTAGTAGTAGTAGTAGAAGTAATAATAGAAGTAGTGGTAGTAGTAGAAGTAATAGAAGTAGTAGTAGTTGTGATTATAGTCGTACTTGTACTTGTTGTAGTAGTAGCAGTAGTGGCAGTAGTAGCAGCAGCAGTAGTAGTCATAATAGTAGTAATAGCAGCAACAATAGTAGTAGTAGCTGCAGAAGTAGATGCAGTAGTAGTAGTAGTAATTATTGTTGCAGAAGTAGCAATAGTGGGAGTAGCAGCAGTAGTAGTAGTAGTCACAGTCGTAGCAGTAGTAGCAATACTACTACTACTACTAATAGTAGTAATAGTGGTAGAAATAGTTATAGTAATAGCAGTAGTAGTATTAATTGGAGTAAAGTAGTAGTAGTAGCGGTAGTTGTAACAGTTCTAGTAGTAATCGTAGTCATAGTAGTAGTAGTAGCCGTAGCAGAAATAGCAACAACTATAATTGTTGTAGTTGTAGCAATAGTAGTATTTCTTGTAGCAATAGTAGCTGTAGTAGCAGCAGTAGTAGATGTATAGTAGTTGTATTAGTAAGTGTAGTAGCAGCGCAGCAGTTGTAGCAGTCGAAGTAGTGGTAGCAGTAGCAGCCGTATTAGCAATGGTATTAGTAGTATTGGAAGTAGTAGTAGTAGTTGTAATTGGAGTAGTAATAGCAGTGGAAGAAGTGGAAGTAGTAGTAGTTCTAGTAGTAGTAGTAGAACAAGTAATAGTAGCAAAAGTAGTTGTAGTTGTATTATAGTAGCAATACTTGAAGCGATAGTCATAATAGTAGCAACAACAGTATTAGTTGGAGCCTGAGTAGTACTAGTAGTGGTAGTAGCAATAGTAAAAGTAGTAGAGGATGTTGTAGTAGTAGCAATAACTGTAGTTGCCGTAGTTGTTGTGGTAGTAGTAGTAGTAATTGTAGTAGCAGTAGTAGTAGTCGAAGTAGTGGTAGAAGTATCTGCAATAGTAGCAGTAGTTGTAGAAGTAATAGCAGTAGTTGTAGAAATAGTAGAAGAAGTTGTAGCAGTAATACTAGCAGTAGCAGTTGCAATAGTAGCAGTAGTAGTATTAGTTTTAGTTGCAGTAGTTTTAGTCGGAGTAGTAGTTGCAGTAGTAATAGTAGTAGGAAAAGTAGTTGTAGCATTAATGGTAGTTGTAGCATTAGTTGTAGTAGTTGTAGTAGTAGTAGTAGTTGTTATTATTATTGTTGGAGAAGTTGTAGTCGTAGTAGTTATTATTGTTGCAGGAGAGGTAGTAGTAGTAGTAGTAGTAGTAGTAGTTGAAGCATTAGTATTTGTTTTGTATTAGTAGCACTAATAGTTGCAGTAGTTGTAATAGTAGTAGTTATAGTAATAGTCGTAGTAGTAGTAGTAGAAGCAACGGTAATTGTCATAGTTGTAGTAGTAGAAGTATTTCTTGTAGCAATAGTAGTAGTAGTAGTAGTAGTAGTAGTAGCAGATGTAGTAGTAGTTGTAGTTGTCATTGTAGTAGCAGTAGTAGTAGAAGTAGTAGCAGTAGTAGTAGTACTATTAGTAGCAGTAGTGGTAGTAGCAGCAACAACAACATTAATTGGTGTAGCGGTAATAGTAGTAGCCGTAGTAGTAGAAGTAGCAAAAGTAGCAAAGGAAGTAGTAGTAGTGGCAGTAGTAGTTGTAGCCATGGTAGTAATAGTAGTAGTAGTAGTATTAGTAGTAGCACTTGTAGTAGTAGTGGTAGCTATTGTAGCAGTCGAAGTAGTGGTAGCAGTATTTGTAGTAGTAGTTATAGTAGTAGAAGTAACAATTGTAGTTGAAGTAATAGTTGTAATAGTAGTAGTACTACTAGTAGTAGTCGTAGCAGTAATACTAATCATTGCAGTAGTAGTAGCAGTAGGTGTAGTATTTGTTGGAGTAGCAGTAGTAGTAGCAGTAGTAATAGTAGTAGGAGAAGTTGTAGTTGTTGTAGTTGTAGTAGTACAAGCAATAGCATACGCAGTAGTAATGGTAGTGGTAGCAATAGTAGTAGTAGTAGCCGTAGCACTAGCAACTGTAGTAGTAGTTGTAGTAGTTGAGGCAACAGTTGTAGTAGCAGTTGGTAGTTGTAGTAGTAGCCGTGATAGTAGGTGCAATAGGAGTAGCAGTAGTCGTAGTCGTTTTAGTTGTAGCAGCAGCAGTAGTAGCAGTAGTGGCAGTAGTAGTAGTTGTTATAGTAGTACTATTAGTAAAAGCAGTGTTCATTGTGTAGTAGTTGTAGCGATCGTCGTAGTAGAGGTAGCAGTAGTAGCAGTTGTAGTCATAGCAATAGTAGTAGTAGTAGCTGTAGCACTAGCAATTGTAGTAGTTGTTGTAGTAGTTGCAGCAACAGTTGTAGTAGCAGTTGGTAGTTGTAGTAGTAGCCGTGATAGTAGGTGCAATAGGAGTAGCACTAGTCGTAGTCATTTTAGTTGTAGCAGCAGCAGTAGTAGCAGTAGTGGCAGTAGTAGTAATATAAGTAGCGGTAGTAGTAGTTGTTATAGTAGTACTACTAGTAAAAGCAGTGTTCATTGTGTTGTAGTTGTAGCGATCGTCACAGTAGAGCTAGCAGTAGTAGCAGTTGTAGTCATATCAGTAGTTGTTGCTGTAGTTGCAATAGTAGCAGTTGTTGTTGTTGTTGTTGTAGTAGTAGTATTAATAGTAGCAATAATAGTAGCAGTAGTAGAATGTGTAGTAGTGATAGCAGAAGTAGCAGTAGTAGCCGTAGTAGCAGCAGTGATAATAGTTGCAGTCGTAGCAATAGAACCATTAGTTGTAGTAGTAGTAATAGTAGTAAAAGTAGTAGTAATAGTAGTAGTACTAGTAGTAGTAATAATAGTAGTGGTAATACTAGAAGTAGCAATAGTAGTAGTAGCAGCAGTTGCCTTAGAAGGACTGCAACAGTAGTAGTAGAAAAAGTAGTAGCAGTAGCAATAGCAATTAGAGATGTAGTAGCAGTAGCAGTAGCTGTATCATTAGTAGTAGTAGTAGCAGCAGTAGTAGTAGTTGCAACAATTGTAGTGGAAGTAGTAGTAGTTGTGGCAACAGTAGCTAGTAGAAGTCATATTTGTAGTAGTTGTAGTCGTAGCTAAAGTTGTTGTAGTAGTAGTAGTAGTAGTAGCAGTTGCAGTAGTAGTCGTGATAGTAATTGCAGTAGTAGCAGTCGTAGTAGTTGTAGCAGTAGCAGTCATGCCAGTAGTAAATTAAGTAGTTGAAGTAGGTGTACTAGTTGTATTATTAGTAGTAATAGGTATAGTAGTAGTAGCTGCAGTAGAAGTAGTAGTAACAGTAGAAGAAGTAGTGGTGGTAATTATAGTAGTAGTTGTTGTTGTAGCAGCAGTAGTAGTATTGACAGTACAAGCAGCAGCAGTAGTAGAAGTCATAGGAGTGGTAAAAGTAGTAATAGTAGTAGTAGTTAAATTAGTTGTAGTAGTTGTAAATGTACTAAAAGTAGTAGTAGGAGTTGTAGTAGTAATAATAGTATTAGTAATGGTGGTGGTAGTAGTTGTAGCTACAGTAGTAGTAGTAGAAGTAGTAGTAGTAGTAGCTGTAGTAGAAGCAGCAGCAGTATTGTAGTAGTTACAGTGGTAGCAGCAGTAGCAACAATAACAATAGTAGCTGTAGTAGTAGCAGTACTAGAGGAAGTAGTAGCAGCAGCAGTAGTAGTAATAGTAGAAGCAGTGTTTGTAGTAGTAAGAGAAGTAGTTGTTGTTGTTGTATTAGCGGCTGCAATAACAACAGCAGTAGTAGTAATCGTCGTAGTAGTGTTAGTAGTATTAGTAGCCGCAGTAGTCCAAGTAGAAGTAGAAGTAGTAGCAGTAGTAGTAGTGGCAGTAGTAGTAGAAGTAATAGTGATAGCAATAGGTATAGCAGCTGTAGTAGTAATAATAGTAATAGCAGTAGTAGTCGTAGCAGTAGTAGTAGTAATATACATATTTGTAGTAGTAGTAGTAGCTGCAGTAGTAATAGTAATCGAGGCAGTTGCAGCTATAGTAGCAGTAGCAGTAGTAATAGCAGTAGTAGTAATAGTAGTTGGAGTAGTAGAAGTAGCAGCGGCAACAGTAGTAGTAGTAGAAGTACAGGTAGTACTAGTAGCAGCAGTAGTAGTAGCAGTAGTAATAGTAGCAAAAGAAGTACTAGTAGTACCAATAGTGGTAGTAGTAAAAGCAGTAGCAGTAGCAGTGCAGTAGTAGTAGCATTAGTTGTTGTAGTAGTAGGTGAAGTCATAGTAGTAATAGATGTAGTAGCAGCAATAGTAGTGAGAGTAGTCAAAGCAGAAGTAGTAGCAATAGTAGTAGCAGTAGGAGATGTAGAAGTAGTAGCGGTATTAACAGTGGCAGTAGTTTGAGTAGTAGCAGAAGTAGTAGCAGTGGTACTAGAAGTAGTAGTAGCAGTCGCAATAGTAGTAGTAGTAGTGGTGGTGGTAGTAGTAGTAGTAGTAGTAGTTGTTGTTGTTATTGTTGTTGTAGCAAAAGTAATAGTTGTAGTAGTTGTGGCAACGGTAGTTGGAGTAGTGGTAGTAGCAGTAAGAGTACTAGAAGTGGTTATAAGAGTAGCAATAGTAGCAATAGTAGCAATCATAGTAGTGGTAGCAGTAATAGTAGTAGGAGTAGTAATTGAAGTAGAAGTAGTAGTAGTTGTAGTAATAGTAGCAGAAGTAGTAGTAGTAGTAGTAGTAGTATTAGTTGGAGTAGAAGCAGTTACAGTGGCAGAAATAGTAGCAGAAGTAGTATTAGTACTAGTTGCAGTAGTATTACAAGTAGTAGTAACAATAGTACTAGTAATTGTAGTAGTAATAGTAGTTGCAGTAGTAGCTGTAGTAGAAGTGGTAAAAGTTGTAGTAGTAGCAGTTATAAGAGTAGCAGCAGTAGTTGGTGTAGTAGCAGTATTAGTTGCAACAGTAGTAGCAATAGGAGCAGCAGTAGTAGCTGTAGTAGAAGTAGTAGCAGCAGCAGTAGTAGTAGCAATAGTAGTAGTAGCCATAGTAGTAGTATTAGCAGTCATTGTTGTAGTGGTACTAGCAAAAGTTATAGTAGAAGCACTGGTAGTCACAGTAATAGTAGCAGTAGTAGGAGTGGCAGTAGTAGCAATAGCAGTAGTAGTAGTAGCAGTAGTATCAATGGTAGTAGGAGTAGTAGTTGCAGTAGCAGTAGTAGTAGTGGTAGTTGCTATAGTAATTGTAGTAGAACTAGTAGTTGTGTTGTAGCAGTAGCAACAACAACAATAGTAGTAGGAGGAGGAAAAGTAGTAGTAGAAGTGGTAGTTGAACTAGTGGCAGTAGTAGCAGTATCAGTAGTAGCAGTAGTGGTAATAGTAGTAATAGTAATAGTGGTAGTAGCTGTAGTAGTAGTACTGATAATATTAGTAGTAGAAGTAGGAGTAGTAGTTGTAGTAGGACTAGTAGTGGTAGTAGCAATAGCAGTAGAAGTAATAGTAGCAGAAGCAGTATCATTAGAAGTAGTAGTAGTAGTAGTAAGAGCTACAATAGTAGTAGCAGTAGTAGCAGTAGTTGTAGTAATAGCAGTAGTAATAGAACTAGCAGCAATAGCAACAATAGTAATAATAGTAGTAATAGTAGTTGCAGTAGCAATAGCAGTAGTAGCAGTAGCAGCAGTAGTAGTAGTAATAGTAGTAGACGTAGTAGTAATACTCGTAAGACTAGTAGTTGTAGTAGCAGTAGTAGCTGTAGTAGTAGCAGCAGCAGCAGTAGTAATAGTAGTAGTAGTCGTAACAGTAGAAATAGTAGCAATAATAGCAGTGGTGGTAGAAATAGTAGTAGTTTAGCAGTAGTAGAAGTAGTAGTAGTAGTAGCAAAAATAGTAGTACTAAGTGTAGCAGCAGCAGTAGTAGTAGAAGCAGTAGTTTCGGCAACAACAATAGCAGCAGTAGTAGTAATAGTTGTAGTAGCTATAGTAGTAGTAGTTGTAGTAGTAGTGGTAGTAGCAGCAACAGCAGCAAAATTACTAGTACCAATAATGTAGTAGTACCAGTAGTTGTAGGAGTAGTAGTAGCAGTTGTAATAGCTTTCGTAGTAGTTGTTATGGTAGTCATTGCTGTAGTAGCAGTAGTAGTAGTAGATATAGTAGTACTAACGGCGGAAGAAGCGGTTCCAATAGAGGTAGCAGTTGTAGCAGTGGTAGTAGTAGGAGTTATTGTAGTAGAACTAGTGGTAGTAGTAGTTGTAGTAGAAGTAGCTGTAGCATAAGTAGTAGTAATAGTTGTTATTGTAGTAGTAGTAGTAGTCGTAGAAGTAATAGTAGCAACAGTAGCAGTTGTGCTAGTAGTAGTTGTTGTAATATTAGTATTTGTAGTAGGAGTAGTAGCAGAAGTAGCAGAGACAGTAGTAGTAGTTGTAGTAGTTGTAGTATTTGTAGTAGTAGTAGAAGAAGTAGTAGTAGTAATAGTAGTAGTAGCATTAGTATTAGTAGTAGTAATAATAGTAGTAATAGAGGCAAAAGTAGTAGTAGTATTAGTCATAGTAGTAGTTGTTGTAGTAGTAGTAGCAGTCGTCGTAGTAGTAGTAGTAGTTATTGTTGCAGTGGAAGTAATAGTAGTAGTAGCAAGAGAAGTAGCAGTAGCAGTAGTAACAGTTGTCGTAGTAGTAATACTAGCAGTAGTAGTTATACAAGTAGTAGTAGCAGTAGTTTTTGTAGTAGGAGAAGTAGTAGTAGTAGCAGGATTAACAGTAGTAGTACCAAAAGAAGTAGTAGTAGTAGTAGTAGTAGCTGTAGTAGTACTCGTATTTGTAGTAGTAGTTGTAGTAGTAGTAGTCGTAGTAGCTGTAGTAGTAGTGGTAGTAGTTGTTGTTGTAGTAGAAGTAGTAGTCGTAGTTGTTGTAGCAACATTAGTTGAAGTATCAGTAGTAGCAGTTGTTGTAGTGGTAGTAGTAAAGGTTAGTAGTGGCAGTGATAGTAGTAGAAGTAGTAGTTGTGGTAGTCATAGTAGTAGAGGTACTACTAATAATATTAGTAGCAGAGTTAATAGTACTAGTAGTAATACTAGTAGTAGAAGTAGTAGCAGTAGCAGTTGTGGTATTAGCAGGAGTAGCAGTAGTTATAGCAATAGAAGTAGTAGTAGTAGTAATAGAAGTAGCAGAAGTCGTACTAGCTGCAGTAGTAGTTGTAGTACCAGCAGTTGTACTAGTTGTAGCTGCGATAGCAGTGGTAGTAGCAGTGGTAGAAGTAGTAGTAGCAGCAGTTGTAAGAGCAGCAGCAGCAGTAGTACTAGTAGTAGTAGTTGTAGTAGAAGTAGTAGTACCAGTAGTAGTAGTAGGAGTAGCATTAGTAGCAGTAGTCGTAGTTGTAGTAGTGCTAGTAGACTCAATAGTAGTAGCAATAGTATTAGTAGTATTTACAGCAGCAGCAGCAGCAGTAGTAGTAGAAGTAGCAGTAGTGGTAGCTAAAGTTGTAGAAGTAGTACTCGTAGTAGCAGCAGTAGTAACTGTAGTAGCAGTAGTAGCAGTAGTAGTTGTAGCAGTAGTAGTAGCAACAGTTATGTCAATAGTTATAGTTGTTGGAGAAGTACTAATTATAGTATAAGTAGTAGCAGTGTAGTAAAAGAAGTAGTAATAGAAGTAGTAGTTGTAGCAGCAGCAGTAGGAGAAGCAGCAGCAGTAGTATTAGTAGCATTAGTTGTAGTAGTTGTTGTAGTAATAGTAGTAGTAGTAGTAGCTGTGGTAGTAGTACTAGTATTAGTAGCATCAGTTGTAGTAGTAAGAGTAGTAGAAGTAGTACAAGCAGTAGCAGCTGCAGAAGCAGTAGCAATAGTAGTAGCAGTAGTATTAGCTACAACAGTAGTAGCAGTAGTATTAGCTACAATAGTAGTAGCTGTAGCAGCAGTAATTGCAAGAACAGCAGCAACAGCAGCAGCAGCAGTAGTAGCAGCAATAGTAGTAGTAGTACTAGTAGTAGAAGTAGAAGTAGTAGTAAAAGCAGCAGCAGTAGTAAGGCTAGTAGTTGTAGTAGCAGTAGTAGCGTTAGTAGCAGTACTAGCTGTAGTGGTAGCGGTAGTAGCAGCAGCAGTAGTAACAGTAGTAGTAGTAGCTGTTGGAATAGTAGTAGCAATCGCAACAGTAGCAGTAACACTAGCAGTAGTAATAGAAGCAGTAGTAGCAGTGGTAGTAGTATTAGTAGTACTAGCAGCAGCAGTAGTAGTAGACGTAATAGTAGCAGCAGCAGCAGTAGTAGTAGATGTAGTAGTTGTAGTGCTACTACTAGTAGTAGTTGTAGTAGTAGTAGCGGCAATGGTAGTAGTAGTAGTGGTAGTAGTAATAGTAGTAGTTGCAGTTGTAATAAATGTAGTATTAGCTGTATTTGTTGGATTAGGAGTAGTAGTGGTAGCAGTTACCGTAATAGTAGTTACAGTAGTAGTAGTAGTAGCAGCTATTGGTATTGTAGCTATAGTAGTAGCAGTAGTTGTTGTAGTATGATAGATAGTAGGAGTAGCAGCAGTAGTAGTAGTAGTCCTAGAAGTAATAGTAGCAATAGCTTCATTAGGAGTAGCAGTAGTAGCTGTAGTAGTAAAACTAGTAGTGGTGGCCGTAGTAGTAGTAATTGGAATAGCAGTCGTAGTAGTAGTAGTAGTAGTAGCAAAAGCAGTAGTTGTAGTAGTAGTAGTAGTTGTTATAGAAGTAACAGTAGTAGCAGTAGTAGTAGTAGTAGTAGTAGGAATAGTAGAACTAGTAGTAGTAGTAGCAAAAGTAGTTGGATTAGTAGAAGTACAAATAGCAGTAGTGCTAGTAGTAGTAGTAGCAACAGCAGCAGTAGCAATAGTAGCATGTGTTGTTGTTGTTGTTGTTGTTGCTATAGTAGTAGTAGCAGTAGTAGTAGTAGTAGGAGTAGGTGTAGGCGTAGGAGTAGGAGTATTGAGTCGTAGTAGTTATTGTTGTATTAGTAGTTGGAGTAGTAGTAGTAGTAGTAGGAGCAGCAGCAGCAGCAGTAGTAGTAATAATAGTAGAGTAGAAGTAGTAGTTGTAGTCGTCGTTGTTGTAGTAGTAGTAGTTGTTGTGATAGTAGTGTAGTAACAGTAGCAGTAATAGTAGTAGTAGAGATAGTAGTAGAAGTAGTAGTTGCAGTAATGGCAGTAGACGTAGTAGTAGCAGTAGTATTAGTAGTTATAGTTGAAGTAATAATAGTATTCGTGGGAGTAGTCATAGTATTTGTAGCGATCTTTGTAGTGGTAGTAGTTGGAGGAGGAGTAGTAGTAGCAGTAGCAGCAGCAGTAGTAGTAGCAGTAGCAGTAGTAGTAGCAGCAGTAGCAGTAGTAGTACTAGGGTAGTAGTATTAGGGGTAGTTGCACTCGTAGCTGTAGTGGTAGTAGGAGTGATAATAGTAGTGGTGGTAGCAGTAGTAGTAGTCGTGGTAAAACTAGTTATGGTAATAGTAGTGGAGGTTGCAGTTGTAGTAGCAGTAGTAGTAGAAGATGTAGTAGAAATAGTACAAATTGTAGAAGTAGTATTGGTAGTAGTAGTAGCAGCAACAACAACCGTAGTAGTAGTAGTATTTATAGTAGTTGTAGTAGGGATAACTGTAGTAGTAGTGGTAGTTTTGATAATAGGAGCAGCAGCAGCAGCAGTAGTAGTAATTTTATTAGGGGTAGCAGTAATTGTAGCAATAGTATTAGTGGCAGGAGTTGCAGTTGTAGCAGCAGTTTTAGTAGTAGCAGTAGTTGCAATAGTGATAGTAGCAATAGGAGTAGTAGCAATAGAGGTAATAGTAGTAGTTGCAACAGTAGTAGTAGTAGGTGATGTAATACAAGTAGTAGTTGAATTTGCGGTGATAATAGAAGCAGTAGTAATAGTAGAAGTTTTAGTCGTAGTAGAATAAGTTTTAGTAGTAGTTGTAGTAGTTGAAGTAGTAGTAGTACTAGTTGTAGGAGTAGCAGTAGTACAAGTAGTTGCAGCAGAAGTTGCCGCAATAGTAGTAGTAGTACAATTAGCAAGAGTAGTAGTAGTAGTAGCAATAGAAGTAGAACTAGTAGTATTAGTAGTGGCGATACTAATAATTGTAGTAGTACTAGTTGTAGTGAATGTAGTAGTAGTAGTGGTGGTACCAGTAATAGTAGCAACAGCAGTAGTAGTAAAAGTAGTAGTAGCAGTAGGAGCAGTAGCAACAGTAGTTGTAGTTAAGCTAGCGGTGGTGGCAGTAGTAGTAGTAGTAGTATCACTTGCTGTAGTAACTATATTAGAAATAGTAGTAGTAGTAGTAGTAGTAGTAGTAGTAGTAATAGTAGTTACAATAGTAGCAGCAGCCATTGAAGCAGTAGTAGTACTTGTTGTAGTAGTAGCAGCAGTAGTAAAAGTTATAGTAGTAGCAGCAATAGTAGCAGTAGTAGTAGTAGTATCAATAGTGCCAATTGTAGAAGTAGTAATAGGAGTAGAAATTGTTGCAGTAGCAGTCGTAGCATTAGTTTGTGTGGAAGCGGTGGTAGCAATAGTAGCAGCAGTTGTAGTAGTAGTTGTAATAGCAGTAGTAGCAGGAGTAGTAGTAGTAGTAGGAGTAATAGTAGTAGTATAAGTAGTAGGAGGAGTAGTAGAAATTGTAGCAGTAGTCTAGTGGTAGTAGTAGTAGTAAGAGGAGAAATAGTAGAAGTAACAGTAGCTATTGTAATAGTAGCAACAGCAGTAGTAGCAGCTATTGTAGTAGTAGTTGCCGCAACTGTAATAGTATTTGTAGCAGTAGTAAGAGTAGTTACAGTAGTTGTAGCAATAGTATTCGTAGAAGTTGTGGTAACAGCAGTACCAGTAGTAGTGGTAGTGGCAGTAGTTAGAGGAGGAGCAGTAGTAGCAGTAGTAGCAGCAGTAATAGTAGTAGATGTAGTGATAATACTAGTAGTATTATTTGTAGTAGTAGTAGTAGCAGTAATGCTAGTAATAGTAGCGGTCGTTATAGAAATAGTACGAGTTGTAGTAATAGAAGAAGTAGTGGCGGTAGTAGTAGCAGTAGTAGTAGTTGTTGTTGTAGCAGTTACAGCAGTAGCAGTAGTAGTTATAGTGGTACTACTATTACTAGATATAGTTGTAGTTGCTGAAGTAGCAGTAGCAGTAGGAGTAGTTGTAGAAGAAGTAATAGTAGTAGTAGTAGTAGTAGTAGCAGAAGTAGCTCTAGCTGTAGTAGTAGTAATAGTAGTACAAGCAATAGTAGTAGTAGAAGCACTAGCAGAAGTTGTAGTAGTAGTAGTAGCAGTAGTTATTGTAGTAGTAGTAGCAATAGTAGGAGAAGTACTAGTAGCCATGGCTGTAGTAGTAAGAGCAATAGTTGCTGTGGTAGTAGTAGTAGTCGAAGTAGCAGTGCAAGTAGTAGCAATAGTCGTAGTCGTAGTTCTTGTAGGAGTAGTAGTAGAAGTAGTAGTAGTTGCAATAGTAGCAGTAGTAATAGTTGTAGTAGTAGCAATTGTAAGAGTAGTAGCAGTAGTTGCATTAGCATTTATAGTAGTAGGATTAGTAGTAGTAGCAGTACTAGGACTAGGAATAGGGATAGCATTAGTAGCAGTAGCATCCATACTTCTATTTGGAGTAGCAGTAGTAGTAGGTGTAGTAGTTGTAGTAGTCGTACTAGCAATAGTAGTCGTAGTTGTAGTTGCAGTAGTAGTAGTAGTAGTGGTAGTACAAGTAGTAGTAATAGTACTAGTAGTAGTAGTAGTAGAAGTAGTAGTAGTATTGGTTGTAGCAGCAGTAGTAGTAGTAGAAGTAGTAGTAATAGTAGTTGTAGTAGTAGTAGTTTTAGTAGTAGCACTAGCTGTTGTGGTTGTTGTTGTAATAGTAGTAGTAGAAGTAGTAGTAATAGTTGTAGCAGTAGTAGTAGCAGTGGTATTAGCAGTAGTAGTGGAAGCAATAATTGCGACAACAATAGTAGTAGCAGTAGTAGTAGAAGTAACTACAGTACCATCAACAATAGTAGTAGTTATTGTTGTAGTAGTATTCGTGGCATTCGTTATCGTAGTAGTAGTAGTAGTAGTAGCAGCAGCAGTAGTAGAAGTAGAAGTAATAGTATGAGTGGTACTAGTAATTGTAGTAGTATTAGTAGTAGTAGTAGAAGTAGAAGTAATAGTATGAGTGGTACTAGTAATTGTAGTAGTAGTAGTAGTAGTAATAGTGGTAATGGGAGTAGTAGTAGTAGTTATAGTAGGAGTATCAGTAGGAGTATTAGTAGTTGTTGTAGTAGTAATAGTATTCGTTGTACTAGTAGCAGAAATAGTAGTAGTAGTTGTAGTAGTACTAGGAGTTGGAGTGAGAGTAGTAGTAGGAATAGTAATAGCTGAAATAGTGGTAGTAGTAGTTGTAGTTGTAGGAGTAGTAGTTGTTGGAGTAGTAGTAGTAATAGGAGTTGGAGTAGCAGTACTGGTAGCAGTAGTAGTGGCAGTGGTAGGAGTAGAAGCCGCAGTAGTAGGAGTTGGAGCAGGAATAGTTGTAGTAGTAGTAGTAGTATTGGTAGTAGTAGTAGTAGTAGTAGTAGTTGAAGTAGTAGCAGCAACATTAATAGTTGTTGTTGCAGTAATAGTAGTAGTAGTGGTGGAAGGAGTAGTAGCAGTAACAGTAGGGGAAAGTGTTGTAGTTGTAGTCGGAGTAGCAGTAGCAGTAGTAATAGTACTAGTAGGTGTAATAGTTGTAGTAGTACTAATCGTTGTTGTACTAGTAGTACCAGTAGCATTAGGAGTAATAGCTGTAGCAGCAGCAGTAGTAGTAGTAGTAATAGTAGTAATAGTCATAGTAGTAGTTGTTGTAATAGTAGCTGTAGAAACAACAGTAGTAGCAGTAATTGTAATTTAGTATTAGTACTTGTAGTAATAATAGTATGAGTTCGAGTAGGATTAGTAATGGTAGTAGTAGTAGGAGGAGGAGGAGTAGCAGTTGTAGAAGTAGTAGTAGTAGCAGTAGCAGTAGTAGGAGTAGGAGTAGTATTAGTTGTAGTAGTAGTAGTTGTAGTAATAGTAGTAGTAGTTATAGTATTAGTAATAGTAGTTGTAGTGGTAGCAGTAGTAGTAGTAGTAGTCGTAGAAATAGTTGTAATTGTACTAGTATTAGTAGTAAAAGTAGTAGTAGAGCAGGAGAGTTGTGGTAGTATTTGTAGTAATAGTAGCAGTAGTAGTAGTGGTGGTGGTGGTGGTACTAGTAGTAAGACTAGTAGTAGTTGTTGTTGTTGTAGTCGTAGTTGGTGTAGCATTAGAGGTAACAGCAACAACAGTAGAAGTGGCAGTATTAGAAGTAGTAGTAGCAGCTACAATAACAGCTGGATTAGGTGTAGTTGTAGTTGTAGTAGGTGTAGCATTAGAGGTAACAGCAGCAGCAGCAGAAGTGGCAGTATTAGAAGTAGTAGCAGCAGCTACAATAACAGCTGGATTAGGTGTAGTTGTAGTAGTAGCAGTAGTAGTAACAGTAATAGCAAGAGTAGGAATAGGTGTAGAAGTAGTAATAATTGTAGTAGTTGCAGTAGAAGTGGTAGTAGTTATAGTAGGAGTAGGAGAAGTGGTAGTAATAGTAGGTGTAGGAATAGTAGTAGTAGCAGTGGCACAAGTATGAGTAGGAGTACTAGTAGTAAGACAGCAGCAGTTGCTGCTGCTGCTGCTACTCCTACTACTAGTCCTACTGCTACTACTGCTAGTACTATTGCTACTAGAACCACTATTACTGCTTCTACTACTATTGCTACTGCTGCGATTGTTAATTTCGCTACTACTATTATTGTTACTATTACGACTACTACTATTACTACTTCCACTACTACTGCAACTACTGCTACTACTTCCATGGCTATTGCTACTATTGTTGCTACTACTACTGCAACAATTGCTACTGCTGCTACTGCCACTACTATTACTTATACAACTGCTACTACTGCTACTACTGCTATTTCTACTACTAGTAGTAGTACTACTGCTACTGCTACGTATACAGCTACCATTGCTTATAGAGCTACTACTACTACTAATTTTACTATTACTACAATTGCTAATACTAGCGATACTACTACAAATACTACAACTTCTACAACAACTATAACAACAACGATGACAACTACTCCATCTCCTCCAACTATTATTGTTGTTACTGCGACTATTGCTGCTGCTGCTATTGCTGATACTACTATTACTACTCCTCCTCCTACTCGTGCTACAACTGTCACTACTATGACCACTACTACTACTACTACTATCATTACTACTACTACTACTACTGTTACTGCTACTGCTACAAATTCTGATACTACTACTACTGCTGGTACTACAAATACTGCTATTAATATTATAGCTACCGCCGTAACTACTACTTCTCCTACTACTAAAGCTATTACTATTGCTACTACTTCTCCAACTACTACTCCTCCTACTACTACTCCTCCTACTACTACTACTACTAATAATAATACTATTACAATAATTACTACTACTATGACTAATACCACTACTACTATGACTAATACCACTATTACTACCGCTATCACTGCTACTACTACTACTATTACTACTACTACTCCTATACTGGTACTACTAATACACCTACTACTACCACTACTATTGCTATTGTCATTACAACTACTACTTTGGCTACTACAACTACTATGACAACTGCTGCGGCTACTATTACTACTACTACAACTGTTACTCCTATTGCTACTAATAATTCTACTACTACTACGACTGCTACTACTAATAATACTACTGCTGCTACAACAACAACAACTACTACTACCACTAATATTACTACTTCTACTGCTACTGCTACTCCTACTACTCTACGACTTCTACTATTCCTACTGCTAGTACTACTACTTCTACTACTATTCTTACTCCTACTCCTACTTCTGCTGCTACCACTACTCCTACTACTACACCTATTCCTACTACTATTTCTACTACCACTAATATTACCACTCCTACTACTACCAGTCCTACCATTGCTACTACTCCTAATCCTACTACTATTACTACTACTTCTACTACTACTACTACTACAACTACTATTACTGCAACTACCACTACAACAACTACAACTCCTACTATTACTACTACAACTCTGACTACTACTGCTACTACAACTCGTACTACTACTAGTACTACAGCTACTACTACTATTACTACTACTACTCTTCCTCCTCCTCCTCCTCCTCCTACTACTACTACTACAACTCCGACTATTGCTACTACTACTACTGGAACTACTCCTACTGCTAATACTAGTATTACTACTGTTACTACTACTTCTACGCCGACTGCTACTACCACCACTAATACTACAACAACTATACCTACTATTACTGCTACAACTACTACTGCAACCACAATTAGTACTTGTACTACTGCTACTATTACAACAAGTACTACTACAGCTACAACTGCTGCTGCTACTACTACAACAACTGCAACTCCAACTAATACTCCTACTCCAACTCCTACTAATACTACTACTAATACAACAACAACTACTACTATTGTTGCTACTACTAATGCAACTGTTGCTACTACTACAACTGCTTCTACTACTACTACTTCCTCTACTAATACTATTAGTACTACAAGTAGTAGTACTACCACTATTATTTCTACAACTACTCCTACTACTACTACTAATACTACTATTAATACTACTATGACTAATATAACTACTACGACTACTACTACAACAACAACAACAACTATTACTACATGTACTAGTACTACTAACATTAACACTACTACTGCTGCTACTACTACTACTTCTACTACTACTACTAACATTAACACAACTACTACTGCTACTCCTCCTCCTCCTCCTCCTCCTCCTCCTCCTCCTACTACTACTACTCCTACTCCTACACCAACTGCCAGTACTACTACTACTAATAGTATTATAGCTACAGTGACTAATACTATAACTAATCCTAATACTCCTACTAGTGCTGCTGCTACTACTACTCCAACTACTACTATTGCTGCTGCTGATGTTGTCGCTACTATTACTGCAACTACTACTGCTCCTACTACTACTATAAGTACTACTACTACTACTACTGATGCTACAATTACTACAACAACTACAACTACTAGTAGTAAAACTACCACCACCACTACCACTCCTCCTACTACTACTCCTACTCCTACGTCGACTGCCACTACTACTCCTGCCACTACTCCTACTCCTACATCAATTGCCGCTACTACTCCTGCTACTACCATTACCGCTATAGCTACTAATACTTTTACTAATCCTAATGCTCCTACTCCTACTACTATTACTACTACTACTCCTTACACTCCTACTACCATTACTACAGCTGCTGCTGTTGTTATTACTCCTACTACTACTGCTACTACTACTAATACTATTACTATTTCTATTGCTATTATTACTACTAGTACTAGTACTACTACTTCTACTACTACTCCTTCTACTACTACTTCTATGACTACCACTACTACTACTAGTCCTTGTACTATTACTACTACTACTATTGCTGCTCTAGCTCCTACTACTAATACTATTAGTACTACTACTTTTCCAGCGTCAATTACTACCACAAGTACTATTGCTGTAGCAGCTACTATTTTTGCCACTACTACTACTACGAATACTATTATTGCCGTTGCTGTGACTACTACTACAACTACTACTCCTACTTCACCCACTACTACTACTGCTACTAGTATTGCTGTTGCTTCTACTACTATGGCTATTACTGTAACTACTGCTGCCACTTCTACCGCCGCTGTTGCTGTTTCTACGGTTTCTACTACTACAACTATTGTTGTTGCTGCTGTTGTTAATACGACTACTACCACTACTACTACTACTCCTCCTCCTACTATAATTATTACCACTACTACAACTTATGCTGCTACGAGTACTATACTACTATTACTGTTACTACTACTACTACTACGTTCTTGTTGCTACTACTACTACAAGTACCACTTCTTCACCTACTACAATTATTCTTGCTACTACTACTACTACACAACTAATCCTACTGCATCTACTACAACCACTACTAGTAGTACTAGTATTACTTTTGCTGCTACTACTACCGTTTCCACTATTGCGGCTACCGCTACTGCTATTCCACATCTCATTATTTACGACCCTCTTAAATGTAGTTCTCTCAGGAACCCTAAATATTGGCTCCTGTCTACGTGATGACTCTGCTGGTGGATAGCTAGGAGGCCCCATTGATATATCAGCAGGAGGCTAGTATGGAGAAGTGACGGCACTTGATGAAAAAACTGCCTCCGATAATTTTTTGAGTGCTGGGTACTCCAGGTTAAGTTCTTCAATCCCAGCGGCGATTATGTTGCCGCTTTCTACAATTTCATCGTCAGGGTATTCGTCCCAGACTGGTGCGAGTTCACTTTACTACTACTACTACTACTATTATTATTACTTCTACTGCTACCACTTCTACTACTACTATTGCTACTACTACAACTCCTGTACTAGTACTAGTGCTACTGTTGCTAATTCTACAACAACTGATACTACTACTACTGCCACTACTGCTGTTACTACTACTATTATTACTACTGCTGCTTCTGCTACGACTACTACAGCTACTACTACGACTACTACTACTACTACTACTACTACTTCTACACCTATTGCTACAACTATTACAATGACTACTACTATAGCAGCTACTAATACTACTTCCACAACAACAACAACTACTACTACTACTATACGGCTATTGTTGCTACCGCTACTGCTATAACTACTACTACTACTATTACTACTGCTGCTGCTACTCCAACTGCTACAGCTTCTGCTACTACTTCTACTACTACGAAACTTGCTACTTCTGCTACTAATACTATTGTCACTACTACTGCTATGATGGTCGCAACTACTGCCGCTATAATTACTATAGCTGCTGCTACTGCAACTTCTACTTGTACTTCTATTACTACTACTACTACTGCAATTGCTACCGCGGCTTTGACTAGTACTACTACTACTACTACTTCCGTTGCTTTTACTACTACTGCTACTACTATTACTAATACCAGTACTACTGCTGTTGCTGCTGCTGCAACTATTGCACCTGCTATTACTACTACTACTACATCTTCTACTACTGCTACAATTGCTGCCGCAAAAGTTGCCCCTACAGCTTCTATATGTACTAGTACTGCACTTCTACTAGTACTCCTCCTGCTATTGCTACAACTATAGCTGCTACTACAACTACTACAGCTACCGCTACTACTACAACTACCGCTATTACTACAACTACTATTACTACTCCTTTTACAAATAGTGTAATTGCAACTACTCCTACCGGTACTACCACTACAACTACTACTACTACAACTACAACAATTACCACTACCACTACTATTCCTACCAATACAACCACTACTACTACAACAACCACAACAATAACTACTACTACAACAACCACAACAATAACTACTACTACAACTACTGCTACTACTTCTGCTACTACAACTACCACCACCACTACTACTACTACTACTACTACTGCCAGTACTATTATCATAAATATTACTACTACTACTTCAACTTCTACTATTACTATGACTTCTACTACTACTCCTTCCAGTACTACCTATACCACCACCACTACTACTACAATTAGTACCACTACTACTACTACTACCACCACTACTACTACAACTACTACCACTATTACTACTACCATTACTACAACTACTACAACTACTACCACTACTACTACTATTAGCCCCACTGCTACTACTAGCCCAACTCCTACTACTACTACTACTACTACTACTCTGGCTACTACTACAACTATGGCTACTACGACTACCGCTCCTAATACTACTACTATTACTACTACTGCTGCTGTTACTATTAATGCTACTACTACTATGACTACTAATACTACTACTTCTGCGCCTACTACTACAAAGACTACGACAACTACTACTACCACTACTACAACACCTGCTCCTAGTATGACTACTACAACAACTACTACTACTACTGCTGCTGCTACTGCTGCTGCTGCTATTGTTGCTGCTGCTGCTACTACTACTCCAACAACTACAACTCCAACTAATACTCCTACTACAACTCCGAATAATACTACTACAAATACAACAAGTACTACTACTACAGTTGCTACTACTAACATGACTGCTGCTGCTGCTACAACTGCTACGACCACTATTATTACTTCCACTACTAATAGCATTAGTACTACTACAACTACTACTACACCCACCACTCCTCCTACTACTGATACTACTACTGCTGCTAATACTACTACTACTACTACTACCACTACTACAACAACAACAACTACTACTACGACTACTACTGCTACTACTACTGCTACTACTACTACTACTACAACTACAACTACTACTATTACTACTACTACTGCTACGGCTACTACTTCTACTGCTACTACTCCTACACCTACTTCGATTAACTACTACCACTACTTCTACTACTGCTACTACTATTACTACTACTACTAAGACTACTACTACTTCTTCTACTACTACTACTATTATTATTACTAGTACTACTCTTCCTACTACTACTTTTACCACTTTTACTAGTACTAATACCACTACTACTACTATTACTACTGCTGCTACTACTACTTCTGCTGCTGCTTCAACCACTACTCCTACTACTACTCCTACTAGTATTACTACTACTATTAGTTCTACTACTACCATTACTGCTACTACTATTACTACTGTAATTACTAACGCTTCTCCTACTCCTATTACTACTACTACTACTCCTACTAGTACAATTACAATTACTACTACTGCTACTACTACTACTATTACTACGGGCACTCCTACACCTATTACTACTCCTACTACTACTCCCATGACTACTACTAGTACTTCAACTACTATTACTGTTACAATTACTACTACCACTACTACTACTACTACATCTACCACTAGTACTAGTGCAGCCAGAGCTACTACAACTACAGCTACTACTACTACTGCTTCTGCTACTACTAATACGACTACTACTACTGCTACTACTACTACTACTACTACTACTACTAATAATAATAATAATAATAAATAATACAACCACAACTTCTACTGCTACTACTACTTCAACGAACACTGCTACTACTACTACAACAACTACTTAGACTACTACAGCTACTACTAATGCTGTTACAACAACTACTACTACTACAACAACAACTGCTGCTGCTACTGCTAGTACTACTTCTACTACCACTGCTACTACTACTACACTACTACTACAACTACAACTACCAGTACTACTTCTACTCCAACAAGTACAACAATTCCTGCTACTCGTACTACTACTACTACTGCTGCTGCTGCTACTACTACTACTACAACTACTACTACCAATACTAATAGAACTACTACTACTTCTACGACTGCTACTGCTTCTACTGCTACTGCTACTACTTCTCCTGCTACTACTAGTATTACTATTGCTACACCTACTACTACATTACTACTACTCCTACTACAGCAACTACTCCAAGTACTTCTACGACTCTTAATAGTCCTGCTAGTACTACTACTATTGCTATTGCTACTATTACAATTACAACTTCGGGAACTACAACTACGACTACTGCTGCTACTACTATGATTATTACTACTACTACTAATAGTAGTACTACTACTACTGCTCTTACTACTATAGTTGTTGCTGCTACTACTACTATTACTACTGCCACAAATATTACTACTACAACAACTACTACTACTCCAACTACTATAACTATAAGAACTACTACAACTACGGCTACTACTATTCCTACTACTACTACTACTACTACTACTACTACCACCACCACTACTACTACTACTACTAAAACTATAGCTACAACTACTACTACCACCACCACTACTCCCGCTACGGCTGCTACCACTACTATAACTACTGCTACTACTCTAACTCCAACTTCTACTGCTACAACTAGTCCTACTACTGCTACTATTGCTGCTAATACAACAACTACTACTCCTACAACTTATACTACTAATACTATGCCTATTACTACTGTTGCTATTGCTAATGCTACCACTACCACTACCACTAGTCCTACTCCTACTACTCCTATTACCACTACTCCTTCTACTACAACAACAACTACTACTACTTCTACTACTACTTCTACTCCTACTCCTACTCCCACTACTAATACTACTATTACCAATACTACTACTACTACTACTTCTACTACTCCACCTCCTCCTATTACTACCACCACTATTACTACAACCACTACAACTCCTATAAGTACTACTGCTACTGCTGCTACTGCTACTACAACAACAACCACTACTCCTATTACTACTATTGCTACTACTATAACTACTACTACAATTACTTTTGCCACTCATGCTATTACTTTTACTTCCACTACTGCCGCTATTACTAGTACTACTACAATGGCCAATGCCACTACTACTACAATGAACGCTAATGCCACTACTACTACTACAATAACTACTACTGCTGCTAATGCTGCTCCTGCTGTGCTGCTACTACTGCTACTACTACTACCACTACTACTACTACTAAAACTACTACTACTACTAACACAAACACTACAACAACAACAACTATAGCTGCAGCAACGGCTGTTACAGCTACTGCTACTACTACTACTTTTACTACAACTACTGTTATTACTAATGCTACTACTACAACTACTCAAACTTCTCCTACTACTACTACTACTACTATTATTGCTACTACTACTACTACTTCAACTACTACTACTCCTAGTACTTCTACTAATTCTACTTCTACTACTACTACAACAACAACTACTACTTCTACTGTAGCTATTACTACTCCTGTTGTTTCTCCTACTACAGCTACTACTTCTACTACTACTACTACTACAACAACAACAACAACTACTACTACTCCTACTATTACTATTACAATGACTACTATTACTACTACTACTACAACTACCTCTACTACTACGACTACTCGAACTATAACTACACTACTACTACAACAACTACTGCTACTACAACTACTACTACTCCTACTACTATTACTACTACAACTACTACAACTACTACGACAACTACTATTTCTAAAACATTTACTACTTCTGTAGCTACTACTACTACTACTACTACTACTACTACAACTATTACTACTTTTTCTACTCCTACTCCTAAAATATCTCCTACAATTACTTTGACTACTTGTATTATTACTACTACTACTACTCGTATTATTAGTACTGCTACAACTACTACTACTACTACTACTTCTGCTACTGCTACAACTGCTACTTCAACTACATATGCTATAGGCACAACTGTTGCTACTACACTACTACTACAACTACTACTACAAGCACTGCTACTACAACAACTACAACTATTATGACTATTAATACAACCACAACCACCACCACTACTACTACTACAACTACTCCAACAATTACTACTATAACTACAACTACTCCTACTGTTACTATTACTACTACTACTACTTTTACAACTTTTACAACTACTACGACTTCTACTACCACTATCTTACTGCTACTAGTACTCCTGCTACTACTACAACTACTACTAGTACTACTACTTATTCTACTGCTACTACTTCTAGTACTACTACTACTAAAACTAGTAGTACTATAACTACTGCCACCACTACTACTATGCCTCCTCCTCCTCCTATAACTACATCTACCAATACTACTCCTACTGCTGCTACTATTAATACTAGTAGTAGTAGTACTACTACTATGACAACTACTGCTACTATTACTACTGCTAGTACTACAACTACTGCTACTACTAGTACTACTACTACTACTATTACTCTTATTACTGCACTTTATTATTACAAATACCATTACCACTACTACTACTACTACTACTTATATTACTACTACTATTGCTACAACTACTTATACTGCTATTACTACTACTAGTAGTATAACTACTACTCTTGCAACAACTACTACTGCTGCTACTACTACTGCTGCTACTACTACCACTACATCTACTACCACTTTTTCTACTACTACTATTGCTACTCCTACTAATACTACGCTTGCTGCTGCTACTACTTCTGCCATTACTGCTGCTACTACTACCGCTACTGCTGCTACCACTACTGTTAATCCTACTACTACTACTATTGCTACTGCTACTACTGCTGCTGCGACTACTACTACTACTACTACGGGAACTACTACTAATGCCACTAGTACTACAACCACTACGATTACTATAATAATTACTGCTACTACTGCTACTTCTACAACTACTATAACAACTTCAGCTACATCTACTACAACAACAGCAACTACTACTACTAACAAAACTAATGCTGCTACCGCTGCAGCTAATACTATGACTTCTTCTCCTACTATTACTACTACTAGAACTACTACTACCACTTTTCATACTACTATTGCTACTAGTACTACTACTACTACTACTAGTACTGCTGCTACAACTACTACTACCACAACTGCTACTACTTCTGCTACTGTTACTACTACTACTTCAGCTACTACTACTACTTCAGCTACTACTCCAACAGTTAGTAGTAGTACTAGTACTACTACTACAACAACTATTACTGCCACTGCTACTACTACTACTGTCACTCCTATTACTACTCCTCCTACTACTACCACTTCTACTTTTACTGGTGCTACTACTACTACTATTGCGACTATCGTAACTGCTACTATCCCGACTGCTGCTACTACTGCGACTACTACAACTACTACTACTAGTACTACTAATAATGCCACTTGTACTACGACCACTACGACTACTATAACAACTACTCCTACTTCTACTACTACAACAACAACTAGTACTACTATCTAAACTAATGTCGCTACTGCTACTGCTACTACTATGGCTTCCTCTCCTACTATTACTACTACCATAACTACAACTAATACTTCTCATACTACTACTACTACTACTACTAATACTACTACAACTACTCTTGCTGCTGCTACTTCAACTACTACTACTACTACTGCTACTACTACTACTACTTCTACTACTGCTACTACCGCCGCTATTACTACTGCTGCTCCTGCTTACTACTACTATCGCTTCTTACTAGTAATATTATTACTGCTATACATTGTCTTCCACTGCTACTATTACTAGTACTACCCTGTTGTACCTGCTGCTACGCTACTGTAACTACTACTTCTGTTACTGCAAACCATTGCTGCTACTATTGCTATTGTGCTACTATTTCCCTTAGGGAAAGACGGCTACTAGAATTGCTTCCTGCCCTAAGATCTGGCTACCGACTTACAACTCGCGAATGCTACACCTACTACTACTAGTACCCCCAACTATCTGAAAACGTACCGCTATTATTGCTTCTATTACTGCTACAACTGCTACTATTGCTATTATCGCTACTACGACTACTACTGCTACTACAGTTACTACAACAACAATAACTACTACTCGTACTGCCAATACTACTGCTACTGCTACTACTACTACTACTACCATTTCTGCTGCCATAACTTTTACTAGTAGTACTACTACTACTACTACCATTTCTGCTGCCATAACTTTTACTAGTAATACTACTACTACTACTACTACCACCACCACCACCACCACTATGGCTGCTGCTGCTACTACTACTGCGACTTCTCCAACTACTATGACTACATCTACTACTACTACTGCAAGTACTAGTGCTAGCACTACTACGACTACTACTAGCACTACTACGACTACTACTAATACTACTTCTTGTACTACTGCTATTGCTCCTTCTGCAATGCTATTATTTCTGCTGCTACTACTACTAATACCACTACTACTACTCCTACTACTAATGCTACTACTACTACTACTATTGCTACTGCTTCTACTGCTGCTGCTGCTGCTACTATTGCTGCAACCACTATGCAAACTACTACTACTAGTACTCTTGCCACTACTACTATTACAACTACTATTATTTTTAGTAATGATACTCCTGCTACTGTTGTCACTACTACTATTTCAGCTATTGCTACTGCAATTGGAACTCCTACTTCTACCGCTACTGCTCCTCCAACAACAACTACTACTCCAACTCCTACTGCTACTCCTACTACTCCCACTACTACGATTGCTACTACTACTACATTCGCTAATATCGCACCAACTACTACTACTAGTGTTATTAGTAACCCCACTGCTACTGCTACAACTACAACTACTACTCCTACTCCTACTATTTCTACTACTGCAACCACTACTACTATGGCTCCTGCTACAGCAACTACTACTCCTCCTGCTACTACTACTACCTCTCCTGCTACTTCTTCTACTTCTACTACTACTACCACTACTGCTACTCCTATTACTACTACTACCACTCCTACTATTACTATGACTACTACTGCTACTACTGCTGCTACTACTCCTTCTGCAACCACTACTACTGCTACTACTACTTCTACTACAACTACCTTTGTTGTTACTGCTTCTACTATAGCTACAGCTCGTACAATTACTACTACTACTACTTTTGCGGCAACTATCGATGTTATTACTACTACTGCTATGACTTCTGCTACTACTTGTACCACTACTACAGATGGCACGACTGCTACTGCTGCCACTACTTCCACTTCTGCTACTAGTTCTACTACAACTACTGCTACTACTATGACTACTACAACTACTGCCATTTCTGCTATTACTGCCACTTCTACTACAACTACAACTACTACTACTTCTGCTTCAACTACCGCTACTATTTTTATTACTACTACTCCGACTACTGCTACAGCTACTTCTACTTCTACTTCAACTTCTGCTACTACTTCAACTTCAACTACAACTACTACTACTCTATGACTAATACAACTATTACTAATACTACTGCCACTATTACTACAACTGCAACTACTGCTGCTGCTGCTACTACTACTACTACTTGTCCAACTCCTATTGCTACTACTACTACTACTACTACGGATACTACTGTTGCTACTATAATGACTACTAATACTACTACCACTACTACTGCGTCAGCTGCTACTACCACTATGACTACAACTACAACTACTTCTTCTAGTACTACCACAACTAGTACTACCACTAAAACTACTGCTATTACTACTGCCAGTGCTGCTACGTAAACTACTACTAATACTACTAATGTTGCTACTACTACTACAACTACTGCTACTACTACTGCTGTTGCTACTACTACTACTACAGCTACAGCTACTACGACCACTACACTTACTGCTACTACTGCTACTACCACTACTACTACTACAACTACTACTACTATCACTATGCTACAGCCACTAGTACTACTACAACTACCACCAATACTACTACTACTACAATTGCTGCTGCTGTTACTGCTACTACTACTACTATTACTACTACTCCTGCTACGACTGCTACTACTCCTACTACTACTACCATTACCATGATTACTACTACTACTACTACTACTATTACTAGTACTCCTACTACCGCTACTATCACTACTACTGCTACTACTACTGCTACTGCTACAACTTCTACCATTATTACTATAACTACTACTACAGCTGCTACTACGACTACATTTGCTGCAACTACTGCTACTACTACTACTTCTCCTACGATAATTACAACTACTACTACAACTACTACTATTACTACCATTGCTACTACTAGTATTGCGACTATGACTATTAATGTTGCTGCTACAACAACTACTACTACCACTTCTTCTACTACAACTACTATTGCAACTATTAATACTGCTGCTACTACTACTTCTGCTACTTCAACTATTGGGGGTACTACTGCTAACACTGCTTTCGGTACTACGATTGCTACTTTTGCTACTAATGTTACTAATACTACTACCATAACTACTACTACTGCACTATTGCTACTGATTCTACTACTACTACAACTACAACTACTTCTGCCACTAGTGCTACTATTACTACTATAGCTATAACTACTGCTACTACTGCTACTACTACTATTACTACTACACTACAACTTCTACAACTTCCACCCATACTAGTGCTACTATTGCTATTACTACTACTTCCCCTACTACTAGTACTACTAATACTACTATTACCACTACTAGTACTGCTACAACTACCACTACTGCTGTTTCTACAACAACTACTACTACTATAATTATAACTACTGCTACAATTACTACTACTGCTGCTGCTGTTGCTACTACTATGACTACTGCTGCTGCTGCTGCTGTAGCTACTACAATTGCTACGACTAATGCTACTTCTACTACTAGTACAACTGCTAGTACTGATACTATTACTACTACTACTACTACTATTACTGCTACTACTGCTTCTAGTGCTACTTGTAGTACTAGTAGTGCTAGTACAACTGCTACTTTTGCAACTTCTACGACAACTGTTACAGCTGCTACTACTACTCCTAAAACAACAACAACTAATCCCACTACTAGTGCAACAACTACAGCTACTTCTATTACTACAGCTACTGCATTTGCCACTCCTGCTACTAGTACTGCTACTGCTTTACATCTCCTCCAACTATTATAACGGCTACTACTACTACTGCTACTATACTGCTACTGCTTTCACCACTACTGCTGCTGTTGCTGCTACCACTACTATTACTACTACTTCTGCTCCTAAAACTACTCCTACTAGTATGACTACTACTTCTACAAATTTAACTGCTACTACTTCTACTACTTCTCCAACTGCTAATATTGCTACTATAAATGTTTATTCAGCAGCAACTCTGCGACTACTATGACTACTATTACTACTACTATTGCTACTGACACTAATACTACTCCTACTACTACTACTACCCCTACTCCAACTACTACTGCTACCCGTTCTACTACTACTCCTCCTCCTACAACTAAAATTACTACTAGTTCTACTGCTACTCCTACTATAGCTGCTACAACAACTACTACTGCTACAACCACTAATTCTAATACTACTACTACAACTAATACCATTACCACTACTACTATTGCTACTATTTCTACTACTCGTACTTCTACTCCAACTACTACTACTACTTCGATAACTACTATTGCAACTACTACTACTCCTCCTACTACTAGTACTACTACACCTGCTACTACTGCTATTACTAGCACAACGGCTACTACTACCACTACAACCACTACTACTACCACTACTACCACCACCACTACTACTACTACTACTACTACTACTACTACTACTAACACCACCACTACTATTACTACTACTCCGGCTATTAATACTACTACTACTATAACTACTAGTACTCCTATTACTCTTACCACTAATACTACTACTACCACAACTCCTACTACTTCTACAACTATTACTTCTACTGCTACTACAACAACTACAACTCCTCCTATTACTACAACTGGTACTACTATTTCTGTTACTACTACTACAAGTTCTACTCCTACACCTACTCCTACTAATAGTACTCCTACTGCAACAACTACTACTACTGCTACTACTACTACTACCACCACCACCACCACCACCACCACCACCACCACTACTACTACTACGACTACTAGTGCAATTTCTGCCCCAAATACTACTGCTACAAGTACTGCTACTATTATTACAACTACTACAACTACTGCCAGTGCTACTACTACTGCTACAACTACTCCTATTACTATTGCTGCTACGGCTACTACTATCACTACTACTGCTGCTGCTGCTACTACTACTACTACAATAACTACTACTACTACAACCACTACAACAACAACAACTACTACTGCTGCAATTTCTACTACTAATACTGCTACTACTAGTACTGCTGCTACTATTACTACTACTACTACTACAACTATTGCTATTTCGGCTGCTACTACTACTACTACTACTACTACAACAACAACAACTACTACTACTACTACTACTATTTCTACGCCTATTATGACCACTGCCACTGCTACTACTACTATTACTTTTATTACTACTACTACTACTACTTTTATTATTACTACAACTGCTACTACTACTACTACTACTGCTACATCTACTACTATTGATACAACTAATGCTGCTTCTTCTATTACTGCTACTACTTCTTCTACTACTACTGCTACTACAAGTACGACTTCTACCGCTACTACTATCGTTACTATGGCTCTTACTGATGCTATTACTACCACTACTATTACTGCTATTGCTGCGACTACTTCTACATCTATTACTACTACTACTACTACCACTACTACTACTACTACTAATGTTACTGCTACTATTGCTTCTGCTACTGTTGCTACAAGTTGTACTATGACTACTACTACTACTACTACTACTACTACAACTACTGCTACTACACCTACTACTACAGCTACTATTACTGTTGCTTCTGCTTCTACTACTACTACTACAACTACTACTACTACTGCAACTACTTCTACTACTATAGCTACGACTACTATAACAACTACTACAACTCCAACTACTAGAACTACAACTACTAATACAATAATAACTACAACAACTACTTCAACTACTGCAGGAGAGACAACAAAAATGATCACTACACTATTACTGTTACTACTACTACTCCTCCTAGTACTACTACTACTAGTCTTACTTCTCTTACTACCACTACTGCAGCTGCTACTATAGCTACTACTATAGCAACAACTACATCTTCTACTGCTACTATTACAACTGCTCCTGCTGTGACTACCACTATTGCTACCACAGCTCTACTGCTACTAGTACTACTTCCACTACTACTACAACAACTACTGCTTCAACAACTGCTCTACTGCGACTACTATTACGACTATTACTGCTACAACAACAACTACTCCTACTCCTACTATAGCTACTACGACCACTACCACTCATGCTACAACTACTACTAACACTACTAATGCTACACCTACTACTATTGCTACTTCTATTGCTGCTACTGTTGCTACTGCTAATCCTACTACTACTACTACTGCTGCAATGGCTACTACTAATGTTGCTCCTACCATTACTATTGTTACTGCTGCGACTACAACTACTACTACTACTGATACTACTACTACTACTATTACTACGACAACTATTACTCCCACTCCTCCTCCTCCTACTACACTTACTACAACAACTACTACTACTATGACTACTACTATGATGACTTTGACTACTACGACTACTACAACTGCTACTGCTACTTCTGCCACTACTTCTACTACTAATATTTCTCCTACTACTACTACTACCACAACTACTACTGGTAATAATATTACTACTACTACTACTAAAATGACTACTATTGTTGCTACTGCTGCTGCTACTACTACTGCTACTACTAGTACTACTACTACTACTACAACTACCTCTACTCCTACTACAATTACTACTTTTGCTACGACAACTACTGCTACAACTACTACTGCTATTATAACTACAACTATAGCTACTGCTACTACTTTTCTATAACTACAACGATTACTACAATAGGCACTTATACTGTCACTACTGCTACTACTGCTACTACTACTACACTTGCTACTACTACTACTACTACTACCACCACAACTACTATTTCTGCTACTATTGCTTCTACTACTACTGCTAGCACAAAGCCTACTACTACTACTCCTCCTCCTACAACTACAACTGCCACTACTAATTCTTTTGCTACTACAACTAGTACTCCTACCATTACTACTACTATTGCCACTAATACTACTGCTACTATTATAGCTTCTACTACAACTTATGCTACTTCTACTGCCAATACAACCACAACAACAACAATAACAACAACTACTACTTCTACAATTACTACTACTACTACTACAACTTGTACTCTTCTTACTACAACTTCTATTGCTACTACTACTACTGTTGCTACTATTGCTACTACTAGTACTACTACTATAGCTACTACTACTACAACTAGGGCCACCACCACTACTAATACTACAACTACTGCTATGTCTATTGCTACTACTACTCTACTCTATTTCTCCTTCTACTACTACTACTACTATTATTACGACTACTACTACTTCTACTATTGCTACTACTGCTACTACTACTACTACAACTACTGTACTTCTTATATTACAGCTACTACTACCACAACTAATACTACTACTACTATTACTACTACTATTGTTGCTACTATCGCTACCATTACTACCACTGTGACTACTGCGATTACAGCCACTACTATTGCTGCTGCTACTACTACTGTTGTTGCTACTGCTACTGCTGCTACTACTGCTGCGACTACTACTTTTACTACTACTGTGGCTAATGCTACTACTACTATTACTATTGCTACTATAACATTGACTACTACTACTACTACTTCTACTGCTACTGCGACTATAACAGCTACTACTTCTATAAGTACTACTACTACAACTACTAGTACAACCACTACTGCTACTATTACCTCAACTCCAACAATTACTTCTACTACTGCAGAAAGAATAACGACAACTACCATTACTACTACTACTATTACTGCTACTACTACTCATAGTCCAACTACTACTACTACTACAGCTCCTACAATTACTACAACTACTACTACTGCTACTACTGCATCCTCTACTACTACTACTACAACTGCTCCTACCGTAACTACCACTGCTACTACTATTGCACTACTGCTACTAGTGCTACTTCTGCTACTAGTACAACTACTACTGCTTCCACTGGTGTTCTACTACTACTACTATTACTACTACTTCTACTAATACAACAACAACTACTACTCCTACTACTGCTCTACGGCTACTTCTATTATGGCTGCCACTGCTACTACAACAACAACAACAACTACTACTAGTACAACTACTACTAATACGATTACTACTCCGACTATAGCTACTACTAATGCAGCTAATACTATACCTACTACTATTGAAAATACTATTGTTGGTTTTGTTGTTACAAATATTACAAATGTTACAACCTCTACTACTATTACTAGTGCTACTACTACTACTACTATTGCTACTACTATTGTAGCAACTACTATGGCTACTACTGCTGATACTACAAATATTGCTACAACTACTATTACTACGACTACTATTACTACTACTACTACTACTACTCCTACCACTACTGCTCCTACTACAACTACTACAACAACAACAACTACTACTACTACGACTGCTACAACTACTACTACTACTTCTGATGCTACTGCTACAACTACTATTTCTCCTCCTACTATTACTACCGCAACTACTACCGGTAACACTATTACTACAGCTACTACTACGGCAACTATTGTTGTTGCTACCTCTGCTACTACTACTGTTGTTGCTACTATTACTACTACAACTATTCCTATTATAGTTAATACTTCTGCAACAACTACAACTGCTACTATAACTACAACTATAGCTGTAACTACTACTTTTATTACTACAACAACAACAATTACTACCACAACTACTTACACTATCATTACTGCTACTACTGCTACTATTGCTTCTACTACCACTTCTACTACTACTACGTCTTCTGCTACAACTAGTACTACTATATTACTACTACTACTGCTACTATTGCCACGAATACTACTACTACTATTATTGGTTTTATTGTTACTACTGCTACTACAACAACAATGACAACAACATCAACAATAACCATTATAATTACTACTACTACTACTGCAACTACTACTATTATTACTACTACTTTTACTGCTACTACTACTGCTGCTACTACTATTGCTAGCTCCACTACCACTAGTAATACTACTACTGGTACTACGATCATTACTACTGCTACTACTCTATTTCTCCTACTACTACTACTACTACTACTACTACTACTACTACTACTACTGTACTTCTCATACTAATACTACTACTTCTACTACTATAACTATAGCTACTACAGGTACAACTAATAATACTACTATCGCTACTATCGCTACCACTGTGACTACTGTGATTACAACCACTACTACTTCTACTACTACTAATGCTAATGCTACTACTACTTTTACTACTACTGCTACTACCAACACAACTATTACGGCATTGACTACTACTACTGCAGCTACTACTATTTCTACTTCTGCTACTACTACTATAACTACAACTACTGCTACAACTACCACAACCACTACTACTGCTACTACCACAACTACAGAACCTACTTCTACTACTGTAGCAATAATAACAACAACTACCACTACTACTAGCGATATTAATACTAGTACTACTCATAGTACTACTACAACTACAACTACTGCTAGTACAACTACTACAGCTACTGCTACTACTACTACTTCATCTTCTACTACTACTACTACAACAACTGCTCCTATAGTGACTACCACTACTACTACTATTGCACCATTGCTACTAGTACTACTTCTGCTACTACTACAACTACTACTGCTTCTACTGCTGCTCTACTGCTACATATATTTCTGCTACTACTACTACAACAACAACTACTACTTCTACTAGTACTACTACTCCTACTATTGCTACTACTACTACCATTCCATCTAATACTACTACTAATGCTACTACTATTATAACTACTACTATTGCTACCGCTACTGCTACTACTGGTACTGCTACTGTAGCACCTACTACTAGTACAACAACAACAACAGCTACAGCTACCACTACTATAGCTACTGCTATTACTACCACTATTGCTACTACGACTACAGCTACAGCTGCTACTACCACTACTGCTACTGCTACCACTGCTACGACTGCCACTACTTTTGCTACTACTAATGTTGCTATTGCTACTGTCACAACTCTTACTACTACCAATACTACTACAACAACTACTACTCTTACGACAACTACTATTACTATTACTGCTACTACTAATATTGTTACTGCTACAACTACTACCACTGTTACTTCTACTACTACCACCACTGCAATGGCTACTACTGCTACAACTACTATGACTGCTTCTACAACTACTAGTCCTGCTAATATTACAACAACAACTACTACTATTACTACTACAACTACTGTTACTAGTGCTCCTAGTATAATAACTACTACTACTACTTTTACAACTACTACTATTATTGCGACCATCGCTACTACTGCAACTACTACTACAACAACTACTACTACTTCTGCTACTACTACTACTACTAAAACAACTACTACTACTGTTGCTACTATAGCTACTATTGCAATTGCTACTACAACAACAACTACTACTATAACTACTATAGCTTTTGCTACGGCTACTACTACCGCTACTACCACCGTAGCTACTGTTACTTTTACTACTACTACTATTACTACTACTACTACTACTACAACTCCTACCACCACAAGTACTACTACTACAACTACTACTACTGTTGCTACTGCCACTACTACTACTACTACAACAATTGCTTCTAGCACTACTACTACAACAATTACTACTCCTGCTACTTATCTACTTCTCATACTACTATTGTTACTGCTGCTACTCCTAGTACTGCTACTACTACTACAACAACTACTAGTACTGCTGCTTTTGCTACTGCTACTACTATTATAACTAACACTACTACTATAACTACTACTACTACTACTACTACTACTACTACTACTACTAATGTTGCTGCTGCTACTACTACTACTACTACTGCTACTACTACTACTACTAGTTCTACTACTACTGCTATTGCTACTACTTCTACTACTACTACTACTACTACTACTACTACTATTATTTCTACTATTATTACTAATAGTACTACTTCAATAACTACTTCTGCTGGAACTATAGCTACTAGTACTGCTACCTCTCCTACAACTACAACAACTACTGCTGTTGCGATTGCTACCACTATTATGACTGCTACTGCTGATACTACTGTGATAACTTTTACTACTACTAATACTTCTACTACTACTACTGTTATTACTTCTGCTAAAGCTGCTGTAACTTTTACTACGACTACTACTAATACTACAACTCTACTACTTCTACTCAAACAACTGCTACTACTACAACTACTGCTACTAGTTTTGCTACTGCAGACACTACTAATACTGGAACTAGTACTGCTCCAGCTACTACTGCAATAGCTGCTACTACTACTATTACTACTATTGCTACTGCTACTACTACTACAACTATAACCCCTACTGCAGCTACTACAACTACGACTATTATTGTTACTGCTACTACTACTATTACTACTAGTACAACAACTGTGGCTGTTGCTACTGCTACTACTACTACTACTAATGCTACTACCATTCCTACTATTGCTATTGCAAGTGTTGTTGCTACTACTACTGCTATGGCTACTTCTACTGCTACTACTACAGCTATGGCTACTTCTACTGCTACTACTAGTATTGCTACTACTACTACTACAACAACAACTACCACTACGAGTACTACCCCTACTACAAATGCTACTGCTGCTCGTACAATTGTTGCTACTACTCTTACTATTAGTACATCTGCTGCTGCTGCTTCTATAACTACCAATACTAGTACCACAACTACTATTGCTGCTATAACAGATGCTACTACGAGTAATACTACAACTAGTACTACTAGTACTACTTATACTGCAACTACTGGTATTGCTGCTCCAACTTCTACTACTACTGATACTGCTACAACTGGTACTACGGCTACCAGTACTGCTACTATAGCTACTACTACTACTATTACTACTGCTGCTACTACTACTACTACAACTATTGCTACTACTATGGCTACTAGAACTACCACTTCTGTTTCTACTACTACTACTACTACTAATATTATTACTTCAACTGCTAGTATCATTGCGGCTACTACTGCTGCTATTACACATATTACTACTGCTTTGCCTACTTCTACTACTTTTGCAACTAAAATTGCGACTATTGCTTCTACAAAAATAACTACAACTACTGCTACCCCGACCACTACCACTGCTACTACTACTACAACAACTAGTACAATAATAATAACAACAATAACAACTATTAATCCTACTACTACTACTGCTACGGCTACTAGTTGGACTACAATAACTACTACTACTAATACTACTACTAGTATTACTATTTTTGCTGCTCCTACAACTACTACTACTTGTTCTACTACTCCTCTTCCTACTACTGCTACTATTACAACTACGGCTACTACTTCTACCGCTGCTACTACTACCACTTCTACTACAAGCCTACTACTACCACTATTACGACTAATACAACAACAACTACTACTTCTACTACAACAACTACTACAACTACAAGTACTACTACTACTACTACTACTGCTAGTGTGACAACAGACACTACAACTACTACTTTTGCACTACTACTTCCATTGCCACTACTACTACTACTGCAACTACTACTACTACAGCTATGACTAGTACTATTACTACTGCTGCTACTATTGCTACTACCGCTACTACTACTATTACTACTACTAGTCCTACTACCACTACTGCTACAACTGCTACTTTTCAAACTACTACTACCGCTGCTAAGATTACAACAATGACTACTATTACTACTTATACTACTACTAGTTCTGCAACAACAATAGTTGCTACTAATACTTCTACTACTACTACAAATGTTGCAAATACTGCTACTACTGCTGTAATTGCTACTATAACTAGTACTCTTACTATTACTACTACTACTGCTACTACTATAATTATTACTGCAATAACTACTTCTACTACTTCTGTTGTTGTAGCTACAACTGCTACTGCTACTTCAACTACTACTACAACTTCCACTGCTACTACTATTAATACTACCACAACTACTATTGCTACTACTGCTACTCATGCTATTACTAATATTACTACAATTGCTTCTACTCGTACTACTACTACTATTACTACCATGACTACTGCTACTACTACTACTGCTACTATTAGTAGTACTACTATCACTACAACTATAATTACTATTACTAATATATCTCCTACAGCTACCGGTACTATGACTACTTATCACACTACTACTGCTACTGCTACTGCTACTACTAATACAACTATTGCTCCTATTATTGTGGCTACAACTACCACTACTACTACTGCTACTATTATCATTACTACGACTACTTATCATACTTCTACTACTCCGGCAACTACAACTTCTACTAATACTGCTGCTGATACAACTACTAATACTTCTACTACTACTACTTATACTATTGCTACTACTACTGCTATTTCTACTGCTACTGCTACTGCTACTGATACAACGACTACTTATCATATTACTACTACTACAACTACAACTACTTCTACCACTATTACTTCAACTTCTACTGCAACTACTCCTACTACTACTACTGTTGCTACTGCAACTATTGCTACTACTACTACAATTGGCACGCCAACTATGACTTCTATGAATGGTACTTCTACTACTGATGATGCTGCTACCATTGTTGTAACTGCAATTACAACAACAACTACTACTATAGCTACTACTACTACTACTACTACTCCGATACTACTACTGCTACTACTACTACTACTATTATAGCTACTACTGCCGTTGTTGCTACTACTACTACTACTACTCTGATACTACTACTGCCATTGTTGCTACTACTACCACTACTACTACTATTACTATCCCGATACTACTACAGCAACTAATACTGCAACTAGTACTGCTACTACTGCTACTACTGCTTCTACTTCTACTACTACTACTACTACAATCGCTACAACTACTGCCACCAATGCTACTACTACTTCTAGAACTACAACCCTTACTACTACTACTATTACTACTACTACTACTACTACTTATTCTACTATGACAACTACTGCTACTACTGTTGCTGCTATTGCTGCTGCTACTGCTACTACTACTACTTCTATTGTAGCTACTACTGCTACTACTACTACTATTTCTTCTACTATTGCTACTACTACTACAACTGCTATTACTATTACTACTACTACTATTTCTACTGCTACTACTACAACTACTACTATTGCAACTATTACGGGACTACTATGATTAATACTGTTACTCTTCTTGTAAAACTACTACTACCACTACTATAATGATTTACTATTACTACTACAGCTACTACTACTACTACTACTGCTACTATGACTAGAACTACTACTTCAAATACTTCTTCTACTACTACTACTACTATTACTACTACTACTACTACTACTACTACTACTATTATTACTAGTTCTACAATTTCTATTACTAGAACAATTACTACTATTATAGCTACTACTACTTTTGCTACAACTAGTGCCACTACTAGTACTACTACAACTACTATAACTATTACTATAGCTACTACTACAACAACTACTATTACAACTTTTGCGATTACTCCAAGCATTACTATAGCTACTACTACTACTATTACTACAATAATAATAAAAATAACAACTACTACTATGACTACTACAATTACAACTATGATGACTACTACTATTGCTACTAACACTAATAATACTATTATAACTACTACTCCTACTACTACTACTACTGCTGTTGTTGCTACTGCTACTTCAACTACAGCAACTACTACTACTGCTGCTACTACTATGACTACTACTATTGCTACTACTACTCCTGCTACAACTACTACTACTATTGCTACTGTTATTACAATTATTACTATTGCTATTCTTAATTCTATAATGACTGCTACTATTACTACTACAACTACTGCTACAACTCTTAGTACTGCTACTACTACTCCTACTACAACTACAACTACAATAATAATAACTACTACTACTACTATTTCTACCGCTATAATGACTACTACAACTAGTGGTAGTAGTAATAGAAGAAGTAGCAGCCATCATAGTTGTAGTAGCAAAAGTAGTAGCAGTAGTAGCAAAAATAGTGGTAGAAGTAGTAGTAATATTAGTAGTAATATTAGTAGCAGTAATACTAGATGTAGCTGTTATAGTAGTAGTGTAAGTAGGAGTAGCATTAGTTATTTTATCATAAGTAGTCAAAGTAGTCATATTAGTCACAAAAGTAGTAGTAGTAGTAGTACGAATAGTAGTAGAAGTAGTAGTAGTAGTAGCAGTAGTAGTAATAGTAGTAGTAGTAGCAGTAGTAGTAGCAATTGTAGTAGTAGTACTAGTATGAGTTGTAGTTGTAGTAGTGGTAGGAGTAATAGTACTAGTAGTACTATGAATATGAGTATGAGTGGTACTAGGAGTGGAAATAGTAGCATTAGTAGTAGTAGGTATAGTAGTAGTTGTAGTAATAGCGGTAGTAGTATTAATAATAGTGGTAGTAGTAGTAGTAGTAGTAGTAGTAGTAGTAGTAGTAGTAGCAGTAATTGTAGTAGTAGTAGTAGCTATTATTGTAGTAGTGGTTGTAGTAGTAGGAGTAATAGTAGCAGTAGTTGTAGTTGTAGTAGTAGTAGTAGTAGTAGTAGTAGTAGTAGTAGTAGTAGTAGTAGTAGTAGTATTAGTAATAGAAGTAGTGTTAGTAATAATCATTATACTAGTTGTGTTAGTAGCATTAATAGCAGTAGTAGTGGCAGTAGTAGTAGTTACAGAAGTAGTGGCAGTAATTATACTAGTAGTAGAACTAGTGGTGGTTGTAGTAATACTAGTAGTAGCAGTTGTAGCAATAGTAGCAGTAGAAGCAGTAGTAGTAGTAATAACAAAAGCAGCAGTAGTAGTAGTGGAAGTCATGGTGAAAGTAGTAGAAGTGGTATTAGTAGAAATAGTAATAGTATTAGTGTTAATAGGAGTAGTAGTTATTATGGAATTAGAAGTAGCTATAGTTGTAATAGCAGAAGCAGTAGTAGCCGTAGTTGTGGTAATAGTAGTTGCTGTAGCAGTAGTCACAGTAGTAGTAGTTGTAGGAGTAGTATAAGTAGTAGCAATAGTGATAGTAATTGTAGTAGTAGTAGTTGTAGGAGTAGTATTAGTAGTAGTGGTAGTAGTAACAGTAGCTGTAGTAGTACTATTAGTAGTAGTAGTAGTAGTAGTAGTAGTTATAGTCACAGTAGGTGTAACATTTGGAGTAGCTATAGGAGCAATAGTAGTAGTAGTAGCAATAGTAATAGGGCTTGTAGTCTTAGTAGTTGCAGTAGTACTAATAGTAATAGTAACAGTAGTAGTAGTAGCAGTAGCAATACTTGTAGTAATAGTTGTAGTAGAAGTGGTGGTCATGGTAGTAGTTGTTGTAGTTGAAGTAGTAGGAGGAGTTGTGGTAGGAAAAGGAGTTTGGGTAGGAGTAGTTGTAGTCTTAGTAGTGGTAGTAGTAGTAGCAGTAGTAGTAGTAGGATTGGTAGTTGTAAAAGTAGTATTAAGAGAAGTAGTAGTTATTGTAGTTCCAGAAGTAGTAGTAGTTGTTGTAGTAGCATTAGTTTCAATAGTAGTAGAAGTGGTTGTAGTAGTAGCAGTAGTACTAAGAGTATTAGTAGTTGTAGTAGTAGTAGGAGTAGCAATAGTAATAGCAGCAGTAGAAGTTGTAAAAGTTGTAGTAGTAGTAGTAGGAGTAATAGTATAGAATTAGAAGTAGTAGTAGTAGCAGTAGTAATTTTTGTTGTGGTAGAAGTAGCTATAGAAGTAGTATTGGTAGTGGTAGGAGTAGCTGCGGTATTAGGAGTAGCGGAAGTAGCAATAGCATTCATATTAGTAGTAGTAGTAGTAGTAGTAGTAGTAATCGTAGCATTCAGAGTAGTAGTTGTTATAGTAGTAAGAGTGGTAGTAGTAGTTGCATTAGTAGTAATAATAATAGTATTAGAAGCAATTGTAGTTTTAGTAGTCATAGTATTAATAGTAGTAATAGTAGCAGTACGGGGAAGATTAGCAGAAGCAGTTGGAGTAGAAGTTATAGTGGTAGTAGTTGTTGTTTTTGCAATAGTTGTAGTAGTTGTTGTAGTAGAAGTCGTAGTAGTAGTAGTAGTAGTACTAGTTGTTGTAGTAGTAGTAATAATAGTAGTAGCAGCAGCAGCAGTAGTAGTACTAGAAATACTAGTGGTAGTAGTAGTACTTGTAGTAGTCGTGGTAGGAGTAATAGTTGTAGGAGTAGCAGTAGTTGTAGTCGGAGTTGCAGCAGTAGCAACAGCAACAATAGTAGTTGTAGCAGTTGTAGTAGTAGTAGCAGTAGTAGCAGTTGCAGTAGTCGTCGCAATAGTAGCAATACTAGCTGTAAGAGCAATAGTAGTAGCAATAGAAGTAGTAGTAATAGTACTGGTAGTGCTCGTTGTAGTTTTAGAAGAAGTAGTAGTAGTAGGAGTAGTAGTTGTACAAGTAGTAGTAGTAGTACTTGTACAACTACTACTAGTAGTAGTGGTAGCAGTACGCGTAATCATAGGAGCAGCCGCAGAAGTAGTAGTCGTAGCAGCAGCAGCAGCAGCAGTAGAAGTAGTAGTAGTAGTAGCAGTAGCAGCAGCAGTAGTAGTAGTGGTAGTACTAGGAGAAGTAGTTGTAGCATTGGTAATAGTAGTATTTGTTGTAGTAATAGTAGTCGAAGAAGTAGTAGCAATAGCAGCAATAGTAGTAGTAAGAATTGTAATAGTAGCAATTTTAGTAGGAGTTGTAGTAGCAGTAATAGTGGTAGAAGTAGTAGTAGTAGTAGTACCAGTAGTAGCAGTAGTAGTTGTGGTAGCGACAGCAGTACTAGCGGTAGTAGTAGCAGTAGCAGTTGTAGCGGTAGTAGGAGTGGCAGCAGTAGTAATTGTACAAGTAGTATCCGAGTTCCGAATAGTAGTAGAAGTAGTAGTAGTAGTAGTACTAAAAGCAGAAGTGGTTCCGGTTGTAGTAGTAGTGGTACTCGGATAGGTAATAGCAGTAGTGCAAGTTGAAGTAGTACTAGAATCCTTAGTAGTTCTAGAAGAAGCAGTAGTAGTAATAGTAGTAGTTGTAATAGTACGAGGAGTAGTGGTAGTATTTGTAGCAGCGACAGCTATAGCGGCAATAGTAGTAGTAGTAGCAGTTGTAGTATTAGCTATAATAGTAGTAGTAGTAGTAGCAGTTGTAGTATTAGCTATAATAGTTGTAGTAGTAGTAGTAGTAGCAGCAGCAGTAGCCGTCGTGGTAAAAGTAGTAGTTGCCGTAGCAACAACCGTAAAAGTAGTAGTCTCAATAGAAGTAGAAGTAGTGGTAGTAGTGGCAGTAGTAGCAGCAATTGCAGTAGTAGTAGCAGTAGTAGCAACAGTAACCTTAGTAGTAGTAGGAGTGGAAGCAGCAACAGTAGTAGTAGTATAAGTATGAGTTTTAGCAGTAGTAGCAATAGTAGTAGTAGTAGAGGTGGTAGTAGTAGTAGTAGTTGCGGCTGTAGTAGTAGTAGTAGTAGTAGTAGTAGTTCTAGTTGTAGTAGTAGTAGTAGAAGTTGTAGCAGCAGCAGTAGTAGTAGTAGAAGTAGCAGTAGTAGTGCCCGTAGTAGTAGTAGTAGTGGTGGCAGGAGTAATAGTATTAGTGATAGTTGTAGTAGCAGTAGTAGTACTAGTAGTAGTTATAGTAGTAGTAGTACCAGCAACGGCAGTAGTAGCAGTTGTAGTAATAGTAGTAGTAGTACTAGTCCTTATAGCAGTAGTAGTATTAGTAGCAAGAATAGGAGTAGTAACTAACATATTATTAGTTGTAGTTGTGGACATAGTTACAATAACAATAGTAGAAGTGGTAGTAGTAGTAGCAGTAGTAGTAGGAGGAGGAGTAGCAGCTATAGTAGTAGTAGCAGTAGTAGCGGTAGTAGTAGTAGTTGTTATAATAGTAGTAGAAGTAGTTGTGGTAGTCGTAGTAGTAGTAGTAATTGTAGTAGTAGTAGAAGTAGTAGTAGTCTAGTAGTAATAGTAGCAGAAGTAGTGGTATTGGTTGTTGTAGTAAATGTAGTAGTATTAGCAGTAATTTTAGTTGTAGTAGTAGTAGGAGTGGTAATAGTATTAGTTGTAGTAATAGCAGTAGTTGTTGGAGTAGTAGCAGTTGTTGTAGTAGTGTAGTAGTTCTTGCAATAGTAGTAGTAGTAGAGCTAGTAATAGCAGTGGAAGTAGTAGTACTCATAGTTGTTGTTGTAGTAGTAGTAGTACTTGTAGTAGCAGTAGTAGTAGTAGAAGTAGTAGCCGTAGCTGTCGTACTAGTTATAGTAGTAGTAGTTGTAGTAGTAGTAGTAGAAGTAGTAGTAGTAGTAGCAGCAGCATCAGCAGCCGTAGAAGTCATATTAGGAGAGGGAGTTGGAGATGTAGTAAAAGTGGTAGCAGGAGAAGTAGTGGTAGTAGTGGTAGGAGTAGTTTTAGGAGTGGGAGTTGGAGATGCAGTAATAGTATTTGTAGTAACGGTAGTAGTGGTCATTGCAGTACTAGTAGTGATAGTAGTTGGGGTAGTAGTAGCTGGTAGAGTAGAAGTAGTAGTAGTCGGAGTAGTACTACTTGTAGAAGTAGTATTAGTCACAGTAATAATAATAGAAGGAGTAGTAATAGTAGTAGCAGAATTTGTAGAAGTAGTAATAGGAGCAGTAGGAGTAATAGTGGTACTTGTAGAAATTGTTTTAGTAGTAGTGTAGTAGTTGCAACAATAGTAGTAGGAGTAGTCGCAGCAGTGGCAGTAGTAGTAGTCGTAGTAGTAGTTATAGCAGGATAAGCTGTAGTTGTGGTAGTAGTCATGGTAGTAGAAGCAGCACAACAGTATTAAAAGTAGTAGTAGTAGAAGTAGAGGCACTATAAGTAAAAGTGGTAGTAGCAGTAGTTGTAGAAATAGTAGTAGTAGTAGTAGTAGTAGTACTAGTAGTAGTAGTACTAGGAGTAGTAGTAGTAGTAGTAGTAGTACTAGTAGTAGTAGTAGTAGTTGTTGTTGTTGTTGTTGTTGTTGTTGTTGTTGTTATAATAGTAGTAGTAGTAGTAGGTGAAAAAGTAGTATTAGGGGTGGGAGTAGGAGTTGCAGTAGTATTCAGAGGAGTAGCTATTTTAGTAGCAAGGGCAGGGGTAGGAGTAGTTATTGTTGAAGTAGTAGTAGTAGTAGTAGTACTAGTAGTATTATTATTATTAGTAGTTGTTGTAATAATAGTAGCAATATTATTATTAGTAGTAGTAATAGTGGGAGGAGGAGGAGGAGGAGTAGTAGTAGTAGCAATAGCTATAGAAATAATAGCCAAAGTTGTTGTAGTAGTAGTAGTAGCAGTAGTAGTAGTTATACTTGCTGCAAAAGTAGTATTGGAAGTAGTAGTAGAAGTTGTAGTAGTAGCAGCAGCCGTTGCAATACTTGTAGCTGTAGTAGTAGTAGCGACGGAAGCAGCAGTAGTAGCAGTAGTCATAGCAATAGTAGTAGTTGTGAAAGTAGTAGTTGTAGTAGTGGTAGAGTAGTAGTAGAAGTAGTACCAGTAATAGTTACAGTAGTAGTTACTGTAGTAGTAGGAGAAGTGGTAGGAGTAGTAGTAGCAACAGCAGCAATAGTATTAGTAGTAATAGTAGTAATAGTAATAGTAATAGTTGTAATAGTTATAATTGTAGCAGTTTTAGTAGTAGTAGTAGCAGTAATTGTGGCAGCAGCAGTAGTAGTCGTAGTACCAATAGTAGCAGTAGTGGTATTGGTAGTAATAGTAGTAGTAGCAGTAGCAGTTGTAGCGGTAGTACCAGTAGTAGAAGTAATTGTACAAGCAGAAACAGAAGTCAAAATAGTATTAGTAGTAGTAGTAGTAGTAGAAGCAAATGTGCTTGCGGTAATAGTAGTAGCGGTACTAGTATAGGTGATAGTAGTTGCTCTATTTGCAGTAGTAGTAGAAGCCTTAGTAGTTGTAGAAGCAGTAGTAGTAGTAATACTAGGAGGAGTAGTGGTACTAGTTGCATCAGTAATGACTACAGCAACAACAGTAGTAGTAGTGGTAGAAGTAGTAGTACTAGTACTAGCTGTTGTAGTATTAGCTATAGTAGTAGTAGTAGTAGTAGTAGTAGTAGTAGTAGTAGTAGTAGTAGTAGTAGTAGTAGTAGTAGTAGTAGTAGTAGTAGTAGTATTAGCCGCAGTGGTAAAAGTAGTAGTTGTTGGAGCACCAGTCGTAAAAGTAGTAGTAGTAACAGAAGTAGCAGTAGTAGCAGTAGTGGCAGTAGTAGCGGTAGTTGCGGTATTAGTAGTAGTGGCATTTGTAGTAGTAGAAGGAGCAGAAATAGTAGCAGCAGTAGTAGTATAAGTATGAATTTTAGTAATAGTAGCTGTGGTAGCAGTAGTAGAGGTACTGGTAGTAGTAGTAGTTGCGATTGTAGTAGTAGTAGTAGTAGTAGATGTGGCGGTTGTAGTAGTAGTAGCAGTAGTAATATTAGTTGTAGCTCTAGTTGCAGTAGTATATGTAGTAATAGTCATAGTAGTAGCTGTAGCAGGAATAGTAGTAGTAGAAGTGGTAGTAGCAATAGTAGTAGTAGTAGAAGTAGCAGTAGTAGTAGCAGTAGTTGTAGTAGGAGTAGTAGCCATAGCCGTAGTACCAGTTATAGTAGTAGTCGTAGTAGAAGTAGTAGTAGTAGTAGTAGCAGCAGCAGCATTAGTTATTGTAGAATTAGCAGCGAAAGTGGTAGTTATAGTAGTAAAAGTGGTACTAGTGGTGGGAGTAGGAGTAGCAGTAGTATTAGGTGAAGGAGTAGTTGAAGTAGTAGCTAGGGTAGGCATAGGGTAGTTGTAGTAGTAGTAGCAACAGTAGTAGTAGTTGTTGTATTAGAAGTAGTATTAGGAGTAGTGGTAGTAGTAGTAATAGCAGCAGTAGTATTATTATTAGTAGTAGTAGGAGCAGTACTAATAGTAGTAGTAGTTATAGTCACTATAAGTGTAAGAGTAGGAGTAGATGTAGGAGCAATAGTAGTAGTAGCAATAGTAATAGGACTAGTAGTCTTAGTAGTTGCAGTAGTACTACTACTTGTAGTAATAGTAGTTGTAGCAGTAGCAGCAGCAATACTTGTAGTAATAGTTGTAGTAGAAGTGGTTGTTGTCGTAGTAGTTGATGTAGTTGAAGATGTGGTAGGAGTTATGGTAGGAAAAGGAGTTCGGGTAGGAGTAGTTGTAGTACTAGTAGTGGTAGTAGTAGTAGCAATAGTAGTCGTAGGAGTTATAATTGTTGAAGTAGTTGTAGTAGTAGTTGTTGTTATTGTAGTTCTAGAAGTAGTAGTTGTAGTAGTAGTAACATATGTATCAATAGTAGTAGAAGTGGTTGTAGTAGTTCTAGTACTAATAGTATTAGTAATCGTAGTAGAAGTAGGAGCAGCAGTAGTAATAGCAGTAGTAGAAGTTGTAAAAGTTGTAGTAGTAGTGAGAGTAATATTAGATATAGTAGTAGAAGTAGTAGTAGTAGCATTAGTAATAGTTCCTGTAGTAGAAGTAGTAGTAGAAGTAGTAGTAGTAGTAGCAGTAGTAGCCGCAGTATTAGGAGTTGCCGAAGTAGCAATAGCATTCGTAGTAGTAGTAGTAATGGCAATAGTAGCATTCAGGGCAGTAGGTGTTATAGTAGTAGTAGTAGTGGTGGTAGTAGTAGTAGTCATGGTGGTAGTAGTAGCAGTTGTACTAATAGTAGTAGTTGCATTAGTACGAATAATAATAGTATTAGAAATAATTATAGTTTTAGTAAGAGTTGTATTAGTAGTAATAGTAATAGTGGTAGTTGTTGTGGGAACATTAGGACTAGTAGTGGCAGTAGTTGTGGTAGTAGTAGTTGTTGTTATAGTAGTCATAGTACTAATAGTAGTAGTAGTAGTAGTAGTAGTAGTAGTTATTGTTGTTGTTGAGTAGTTGTAGTCATAATAGAAGTAGTAGCAAGACTAGTAGTAGTATTAGTTATAGTAGTTGTAGTAGAAGTAGTTGTAGTAATAGTAGTAGTTGTAGCGTAGTAGGAGCAGCAGGAGTAGCTATAGTAATAGCTGTTGTTGTAGTTGTAGTAGTGGTAGTAGTAGTAGTGGCAGTATTAGAAGTTCCAAAAATAGTAGCAGCGGTAGTAGTAGTAGTAGTTGTAGTAGTAGTAGTAGTAGTAGTAGTAGTAGTAGTAGTAGTAGTAGTAGAGTAGTAGTAGTAGTAGTAGTAGTAGTAGTAGTAGTAGTAGTAGTAGTAGTAGTAGTAGTAATAGTATCGTAGTAGTAGCAGTAGTAGTAGTAGGAGTTGTAGGATGAGTTGTAGGAAGAGTAGTAGGAGCAGCAGTAGTAGTAGTAGTAGGTGTTTTAGTAGTAGCTGTGGCTGTATTCGCACCAGCGGCAGCACTAGCAGTTGTAATAGTAGTAGTAGCAGTGGAAGTAGTAGATGTAGTTGTGATCGAGTAGTAGTAGGAGTAGTAGTTGTAGCAGTCAGAGTGGTAATAGTTGTTGTTGTAGTAGTAATAGTAGTAGTTGTGGTAGTAGTAGTAGTATTAGTAAAAATAGTTATAGTAGTAGTAGTCGTAGTAGTAGTACTAGATGTAGTTGTAGTGGTAGTATTAATAGTCATTGTTGTTGTTGTTGTTGTTATTGTAGTGGAAGTAGCTGTTGGTGTATTAGTTGTAGTAGTTGTTGTTGTTGTCTTTCTATAGTAGTTGTAGTAGTTATTGTAGTAGTAGTAGCAAGGGTAGTAATAGTATTAGTAGCAGTAGTAGTAGTTGTAGTAGTGGTAGTAGGCTGAGGATTAGCAGAAGCAATAGAAATAGCCGTTGTAGTGGTAGTAGTAGCAGTTGTTGTTGTTGTTGTAGTTGTAGTAGTTGTAGTTCTAGAAGTAGTAGTAGTAGTAGGAGTAGTTGCTGTAGTGGTAGTAGTATTAGTTGGAGAAGTATTAGTAGTAGTAGTAATAGTAGTGGCAGCAATAGTAGCAACAGTAGTTGTACTAGAAGTACTAGTGGTAGTAGTAGTACTTGTAGTAGTACTTGTAGTAGTCGTGGTAATAGTAATAGTTGTAGGAGTAGCGGTAGTTGTAATAGGAGTTGCAACAGCAGTAGTAGCTGTAGAAGTTGTAGCAGTAGTAGCAGTAGTAATAGTAGAAGTAGTCATGGCAATCGTAGCATTAGTTGCAGTAAGAGCAATAGTAGTAGCACTAGAAGTAGTAGTAATAGTAGTGCTAGTACTCGTTGCAGTTGTAGAAGTAGTAGTAGTAGTAGTAATAGTAGTTGTACAAGTAGTGGTAGTGGTATGACTACAAGTAGTAGCAGTATTAATAGGGGTAGTGGTAGTAGTATGCATTGTCATGGGAGTGGTAGTAGTAGTTGTAGTAGTAGTAGTAGTAGTAGTAGTTGTTGTTGTTGTTGTAGTAGTAGTAGTAGTAGCAGTAGTGGTAGTACTAGGAGAAGTAGTTGTAGCATTAGCAAGAGTAGTATTTGTAGTAGTAATAGTAGCCGAAGAAGTAGTAGCAACAGTAGTAATAGTAGCAGTAATAGTTGTAGTAGTACCAATTTTAGTTGCAGTTGTAGTAGCAGTAATAGTGGCAGTAGTAGTAGTAGTAGTGGTACTAGGATGGGTAATAGTAGTAGTGCCAATTGTAGAAGTACTAGAATCCTTAGTAGTTGTAGAAGCAACAGTAGTAGTAATAGTAGTAGTTGTAATAGTAGGAGCGGCAACAGTTGTAGTAATAGTAGTAGTTGTAATAATAGAAGCAGCAACAGCTACAGCAGTAACAGTAGTAGTAGTAGTAGAAGTAGTAGTAGTAGTACTAGAAGTTGTAGTATTAGCTATAGTAGTAGTAGTAGTAGTAGTAGTAGTAGTAGTAGTAGTAGTAGTAGTAATAGTAGCAGTAGTAGTAGCCAAAGTGGTAAAAGTAGTAGTTGTCGTAGCAACAGCCATAAAAGTAGTAATAGCCGTAGAAGTAGTTGCAGTTACAGCAGTAGTAGCAATAGTAGCAGCGGTAGCAGCAGTGGCATTAGTAGTAGTAGAATGAGTAGAAGCAGCAGCAATAGTAGTATAAGTATGAGTTTTAGTAGTAGTAGAGGAGGTAGTAGTAGTAGTAGCTGCGGCTGTAGTAGTAGTAGTAGTAGATGTTGCAATTGTAGTAGTAGTAGTAATAGTAGTACTAGTAGCAGTAGTTCTAGTTGCAATAGTAGCAGTATTACTAGCAGTAGTATAAGTAGTAATAGTCATAGTTGTAGTAGTAGGTGGAAATGTAGTAGTAGAAGTAGAAGTAGTAGTAGTGGTCGAAGGAGTAGTAGTATTAGTAATAGTGTAGTAGCAATAGAAGTACTAGTTGTAGTCATAATAGTAGTAGTAGCAAGAGTAGTAGTAGTGGAAGTAGTAGTAGCAGTAGTAGTACCACCAGCGACAGCTGTAGTAGTACTAGCAGCAGTAGTAGTACCAGTTCTTATAGTAGTAGTAGTATTCGTAGTAGGAATAGGAGTAGTAGTAATAGTAGTAGCAACAGAAGTATTAGTAGTTGTAGAGGAAGTAGTAGTAGAAGTAGTAGTAGCGGTAATAGCAGTTGTAGTAATAGTAGTAGAAGTAGTTGTAGTAGTCATAGTAGTAGTAGTAGTAGTAGTAGTAGTAGCAGTAGTAGTAGAAGTAGTAGTAGTAGTAGTAGTAGTAGTAGAAGAAGTAGAAGTATTAGTAGTTGTAGTAGAAGTAGTAGTATTAGCAGTAATTCTAGTTGAAGCAATAGTAGGAGTGGTAGTGGTATTAGTTGTAGTAATAGCAGTAGTTGTTGAAGTAATAGTAGTTGTAGTAGTAGTGTAGCAGTTGTAGCAATAGTAGTAGTAGTAGAGGTAGTAGCATTAGTTGTTGAAGTAGTAGTAGTTGTAGTAGTAGTGTAGCAGTTGTAGCAATAGTAACAGTAGTAGACGTAGTAGCAGTAGTGGAAGTAGTAGTATTCATAGTAGTGGCAGTAGTAGTAGTAGTAGCAACAACTGTATTAATAGTAGTAGTAATAGTAGCAGTAGTAGTAGTCGCAGTAGTGGTGGTAGTAGTAGTTGTAGTAGTAGTTATAGCAGGATAAGTTGTAGTGGTAGTAGTCGTCGTGGTAGCAGTAGCAACAGCAGCAGTAGTAGAAGTTGTAGAAGTAAGAGTAGAAGTAGTATAAGTAAAAGTAGTAGTAGCAGTAGTACTAGGAGTCGTAGTAGTAGTAGTAGTAGTAGTAGTAGTAGTAGTAGTAGTAGTAGTAGTGGTAGTAGTAGTACGAGTAGTAGTAGTAGTAGTAGTAATAGTAGTAGTAGCGGTAGTAGTAGTAGTAGTAGTAATAGTAGCAGCAGCAATAGTAGTAGTTGTAGTAGTAGTTGTAGTAATAGTAGTAGTCATAATAGTAGTAGTAGTTGTTGTAGTAGTTGTAATAATAATAGTAGTAGTAGCAGTAGTAATAGCTATATGAGGAGGAGTAGAAGTAGTAGTAGGTGAAAAGGTATTAGTAGGGGTGGGAGTAGGAGTAGTAGTAGTATTCGGGGGAGTAGTTGTAGTCGTAGCAAGGGCAGGAGTAGGGGTAGTTGTGGTAGTAGTAGTAGTTGTAGTAGTAGTAGGAGTAGGAGTTGAATTAGTAGTAGTATTAGTAGTAGTGGTAGTAGTAACAGTGATTGTAGTAGTACTATTAGTAGTAGTAATAGTAGTAGTAGTAGTAGTTATAGTCCCAGTAGGTGTAACAGTTGGAGTAGCTGTAGGAGCAATAGTAGTAGTAGTAGCAATAGTAATAGGGCTTGTAGTCTTAGTAGTTGCAGTAGTACTAATTGTAATAGTAACAGTAGTAGTAGTAGTAGTAGCAATAGTAATAGGGCTTGTAGTCTTAGTAGTTGCAGTAGTACTAATAGTAATAGTAACTGTAGTAGTAGTAGTAGTGGCAATAGTTGTAGTAATAGTTGTAGTAGAAGTGGTGGTCATGGTAGTAGTTGTTGTAGTTGAAGTAGTAGGAGGAGTTGTGGTAGGAAACGGAGTTTGGGTAGGAGTAGTTGTAGTCTTAGTAGTGGTAGTAGTAGTAGCAATAGTAGTAGTAGAATTGGTAGTTGTAAAAGTAGTATTAAGAGAAGTAGTAGTTGTTGTAGTTCCAGAAGTAGTAGTAGTTGTTGTAGTAGCATTAGTTTCAATAGTAGTAGAAGTGGTTGTAGTAGTAGCAGTAGTACTAAGAGTATTAGTAGTTGTAGTAGTAGTAGGAGTAGCAATAGTAATAGCAGTAGTAGAAGTTGTAAAAGTTGTAGTAGTAGTAGTAGGAGTAATAGTAGATATAGCATTAGAAGTAGTAGTAGTAGCAGTAGTAATTTTTGTTGTGGTAGAAGTAGCTATAGAAGTAGTATTGGTAGTGGTAGCAGTAGCTGCGGTATTAGGAGTAGCCGAAGTAGCAATAGTATTCATATTAGTAGTAGTAGTAGTAGTAGTAGTAATCGTAGCATTCAGAGTAGTAGTTGTTATAGTAGTAAGAGTGGTAGTAGTAGTTGCATTAGTAGTAACAGTAATAGTATTAGAAGCAATTGTAGTTTTAGTAGTCATAGTACTAATAGTAGTAATAGTAGCAGTACGGGGAAGATTAGCAGAAGCAGTTGGAGTAGAAGTTATAGTGGTAGTAGTTGTTGTTTTTGCAATAGTTGTAGTAGTTGTTGTAGTAGAAGTCGTAGTAGTAGTAGTAGTAGTACTAGTTGTTGTAGTAGTAGTAATAATAGTAGTAGCAGCAGCAGCAGTAGTAGTACTAGAAATACTAGTGGTAGTAGTAGTACTTGTAGTAGTCGTGGTAGGAGTAATAGTTGTAGGAGTAGCAGTAGTTGTAGTCGGAGTTGCAGCAGTAGCAACAGCAATAATAGTAGTAGTAGCAGTAGTAGCAGTTGCAGCAGTTGAAGTAGTCGTAGCAATAGTAGCAATAGTAGCTGTAAGAGCAATAGTAGTAGCAATAGAAGTAGTAGTAATAGTACTGGTAGTGCTCGTTGTAGTTTTAGAAGTAGTAGTAGTAGTAGGAGTAGTAGTTGTACAAGTAGTAGTAGTAGTACTTGTACAACTACTACTAGTAGTAGTGGTAGCAGTACGCGTAATCATAGGAGCAGCAGCAGTTGTAGTAGTCGTAGCAGCAACAGTAGTAGTAGTCGTAGCAGCAGCAGCAATAGTAGTAGTAGTAGTAGTAGTAGTAGCAGTAGCAGCATCAGTAGTAGTAGTGGTAGTACTAGGAGAAGTAGTTGTAGCATTGGTAATAGTAGTATTTGTTGTAGTAATAGTAGTCGAAGAAGTAGTAGCAATAGCAGCAATAGTAGTAGTAAGAATTGTAATAGTAGCAATTTCAGTAGGAGTTGTAGTAGCAGTAATAGTGGTAGAAGTAGTAGTAGTAGTAGTACTATTAGTAGCAGTAGTAGTAGTGGTAGCGACAGTAGTACTAGCGGTTGTAGTAGCAGTAGCAGTTGTAGCGGTAGTAGGAGTAGCCGCTGTAGTAATTGTACAAGTAATATCCGAGTTCAGAATAGTAGTAGAAGTAGTAGTAGTAGTAGTAGTAAAAACTGAAGTGGTTCCGGTTGTAGTAGTAGTGGTACTCGGATAGGTCATAGCAGTAGTGCAAGTTGAAGTAGCACTAGAATCCTTAGTAGTTCTAGAAGAAGCAGTAGTAGTAATAGTAGTAGTTGTAATAGTACGAGGAGTAGTGGTAGTATTTGTAGCAGCGACAGCTATAGCGACAATAGTAGTAGTAGTAGCAGCTGTAGTATTAGCTATAATAGTAGTAGTAGTTGTAGTAGTAGTAGTAGTAGTAGCAGCTGTAGTATAAGCTATAATAGTAGTAGTAGTAGTAGTAGTAGCAGCAGCAGTAGCCGCCGTGGTAAAAGTAGTAGTTGCCGTAGCAACAACCGTAAAAGTAGTAGTCGCAATAGAAGTAGAAGTAGTGGTAGTAGTGGCAGTAGTAGCAGCAATTGCAGTAGTAGTAGTAGTAGTAGCAACAGTAACCTTAGTAGTAGTAGGAGTGGAAGCAGCAATAGTAGTAGTAGTATAAGTATGAGTTTTAGCAGTAGTAGCAATAGTAGTAGTAGTAGAGGTGGTAGTAGTAGTAGTAGTTGCGGCTGTAGTAGTAGTAGTAGTAGTAGTAGTAGTAGTAGGAGTAGTAGTAGTAGTAGTAGTAGTAGTAGTAGTAGTAGTAGTAGAAGTGGTAGTAGCAGTAGTAGTAGTAGTAGAAGTAGCAGTAGTAGTGCCCGTAGTAGTAGTAGTAGTGGTGGCAGGAGTAATAGTATTAGTGATAGTTGTAGTAGCAGTAGTATTACTAGTAGTAGTTATAGTAGTAGTAGTACCAGCAACGGCAGTAGTAGCAGTTGTAGTAATAGTAGTAGTAGTACTAGTCCTTATAACAGTAGTAGTATTAGTAGCAAGAATAGGAGTAGTAACTAACGTATTATTAGTTGTAGTTGTGGTCATAGTTACAATAACAATAGTAGAAGTGGTAGTAGTAGTAGCAGTAGTAGGAGGAGGAGGAGTAGCAGCTATTGTAGTAGTAGCAGTAGTAGCGGTAGTAGTAGTTGTAGTAGTGATGGTAGTAGTAGTTGTTATAATAGTAGTAGAAGTAGTTGTGGTAGTCGTAGTAGTAGTAGTAATTGTAGTAGTAGTAGAAGTAACAGTAGTCGTAGTAGTAATAGTAGCAGAAGTAGTAGTATTGGTAGTTGTAGTAAACGTAGTAGTATTAGCAGTAATTTTAGTTGTAGTAGTAGTAGGAGTGGTAATAGTATTAGTTGTAGTAATAGCAGTAGTTGTTGGAGTAGTAGCAGTTGTTGTAGTAGTGTAGTAGTTGTAGCAATAGTAGTAGTAGTAGAGCTAGTAATAGCAGTGGAAGTAGTAGTACTCATAGTTGTTGTTGTAGTAGTAGTAGTACTTGTAATAGCAGTAGTAGTAGTAGAAATAGTAGCCGTAGCTGTCATACTAGTTATAGTAGTAGTAGTTGTAGTAGTAGTAGTAGAAGTAGTAGTAGTAGTAGCAGCAGCATCAGCAGCCGTAGAAGTCATATTAGGAGAGGGAGTTGGAGATGTAGTAAAAGTGGTAGCAAGAGAAGTAGTGGTAGTAGTGGTAGGAGTAGTTTTAGGAGTGGGAGTTGGAGATGCAGTAATAGTATTAGTAGTAACGGTAGTAGTAGCAGCAGTGGTAGTAGTGGTCATTGCAGTACTAGTAGTGATAGTAGTTGGGGTAGTAGTAGCTGGTAGGGTAGAAGTAGTAGTAGTTGGAGTAGTACTACTTGTAGAAGTAGTATTAGTCACAGTAATAATAATAGAAGGAGTAGTAATAGTAGTAGCAGAATTTGTAGGAGTAGTAATAGTAGCAGTAGGAGTAATAGTGGTACTTGTAGAAATTGTTTTAGTAGTAGTGTAGTAGTTGCAACAATAGTAGTAGGAGTAGTCGCAGCAGTGGCAGTAGTAGTAGCCGTAGTAGTAGTTATAGCAGGATAAGCTGTAGTTGTAGTAGTAGTCATGGTAGTAGAAGCAACACAACAGTACTAAAAGTAGTAGTAGTAGAAGTAGAGGCACTATAAGTAAAAGTGGTAGTAGCAGTAGTTGTAGAAATAGTAGTAGTAGTAGTAGTACTAGTAGTAGTAGTACTAGGAGTAGTAGTAGTAGTAGTAGTAGTAGTAGTAGTTGTTGTTGTTGTTGTTGTTGTTGTTGTTGTTGTTGTTATAATAGTAGTAGTAGTAGTAGGTGAAAAAGTAGTATTAGGGGTGGGAGTAGGAGTTGCAGTAGTATTCAGAGGAGTAGCTATTTTAGTAGCAAGGGCAGGGGTAGGAGTAGTTATTGTTGAAGTAGTAGTAGTAGTAGTAGTACTAGTAGTATTATTATTATTAGTAGTAGTTGTAATAATAGTAGCAATAGTAGCAGTAGCAATATTATTATTAGTAGTAGTAGCATTAGTTTTGGTAGTAGTAGTAGTAGCAGTAGCAGTAGTAGTTGTAATAGTAGTAGTAATAGCAGTAGTAGTTGTAGCAGTAGTAATAGTTGTATGAGTAGTAGTTGTAGTAGTTGTAGTAGTAGTAGTAGTAGTAGTAGTAGTAGTAGGTGAAGAAGTAGTAGAAGGGGTGGGACAAGGAGTAGCTGTAGTATTAGGAGAAGGAGTAGCTGTAGTAGTAGCAAGGGCAGGAGCAGTTGTAGTTGTAGTAGTAGTAGTAGTAGTAGGAGTATTCATAATAGTAGTAGTAGTATTAGTAGTAGTGGTAGTAGTAGTTGCAGTAGTAGTACTATTAGTAGTAGTAGTCGTAGTAGGAGCAATACTAATAGTAGTAGTAGTTATAGTCACAGTTGGCGTAAGTGTGGGAGCAGCTATAGGAGAAATAGTAGTAGTAGCCATAGTAATAGGGCTAGCAGTCTTAGTAGTTGCAGTAGTACTAGTAGTAGTAATAACAGTAGTAGTAGCAATACTTGTAGTAATAGTTGTAGTTGAAGAGGTAGTTGTTGTAGTAGTTGTAGTAATAGAAGTATTAGTAGGAGTTGTCGTAGGAAAAGGTGTTCGGGTAGGAGTAGTTGTAATAGTAGTAGTGGTAGTTGTAGTAGTAGCAATAGTAGTAGTAGGAGTGGTAGTTGTAGAAGTTGTAGGAGGGGAAGTAGTAGTTATTGTAGTTCCAGAAGTACTAGTAGTAGTAGCAGTAGCATTAGTATCAATAGTAGTGGAAGTGGTTGTAGTACTAGTAGTAGTACTAATAGTATTAGTAGTTGTAGTAGAAGTAGGAGCAACAATAATAATAGTAATAGTAGAAGTTATAAAAGTTATAGTAGTAGTAGTAGGAGTAATAGTATATCTAGCAATAGAAGTAGTAGTAGTAACTGTAGTAATAGTAGTTGCAGTAGAAGTAGTTGTAGAAGTAGTAGTAATAGCCCCAGTACTAGGAGTAGCCAAAGTAGCAATAGCTTTCGTAGTAGTAGTAGTAGTAGTGGTAATAGTAGCATTCAGAGTAGTAGGTGTTATAGTAATAGTAGTGGTAGTAGTAATAGAAGTTGTACTAATAGTAGTAGTAGCGTTATTAGTAATAATAATAGTATTAGAAATTATTCTAGTTTTAGTAGGAATTGTAGTAGTAGTAGTAGTAATAGTGGTAGTTGTTGTAGGAGAATTAGGAGTAGTAGTTGTAGTAGTAGCAAGAGTAGTAGTTATTGTAGTTGTAGTAGCCGTAGTACTAATAGTAGTAGTAGTAGTAGAAGTAGTAATAGTTGTAGTAGAAGAAGTAGTAGTAGTAGTTGTTGTTGTTTGGTAGTAGTAGTCATAATAGAAGTAGTAGCATGAGTAGTAGTAGTATTAGTTATAGTAGCAGTAGTAGAAGTAGTTGTAGTACTAGTAGGTGTTGTTGTTATAGTAGTAGGAGTAGCAGCAGTAGTTGTAGTAGTAGTAGTAGAAGTAGTAGATGTAGTTGTGGTCGTGTAGTATTAGGAGTAGTAGTAGTAGCTGTTGGAGTGGTAGTAGTTGTTGTTGTAGTAGTAATAGTAGTAGTTGTGGGTGTTGTAGTAGTACTAGCGAAAATAGTTATAGTAGTAGTGGCATAGCAGTAGTCGCAGTAGTAGTAGTACTAGATGTAGTAGTAGTATTAGTATTAGTAGTCATTGTTGTTTTTGTTGTTAATGTAGTAGAAGTAGCCTTTGTTGTATTAGTAGTAGTTGTTGTTGTTCTTTCTATAGTAGTTGTAGCAGTCATTGTAATAGTAGAGCCACGAGTGGGAATAGTATTAGAAGCAGTAGTAGTAGCTGTAGTAGTGGCAGTAGGAGGAGGATTAGCTAAAGCAGTAGGAGTAGCAATTGTAGTGGTAGTAGTAGTTGTTGTTGTAGTAGTTGTGGTAGAAGTAGTAATAGTAGGAGTAGTCGCAGTGGTAGTAGTAGTACTAGTGGTAGAAGAAGTACTAATAGTAGTAATAGTAGTAGTTGCAGAATCCACAACAGTAGCAGCAGCAGTAGTATTAGAAGTGCTAGTGGTAGTAGTAGTACTTATGGTAGTCGTGGTAGTAGTAATAGTTGTAGGAGTAGCGGTAGTTGCAGTAGGAGTTGCAGTAGTAGTAGCAGCAGCAGTAGTAGCTGTAGCAGTTGTAGTAGTAGTAGGAGAAGTAGCAGTAGTAGTAGTTGCTGTAGTAGCAGTAGTAGTAGTAAGAGCAATAGCATTAGCAGCAGTAGAAGTAGTCATAGCAATAGTAGTAGTAGTAGCAGTAAGAGATATAGTAGTAATAGTAGTGGTAGTACTCATTGCTGTCGCAGAAGTAGTAGTAGTGGTAGTTGTTGTTTTTGTAGAAGTAGTAGTAATAGTAATAATAGTAATAGTGGTAGCAGAACGCATAGTCGTTGGAGTGGTAGTAATAGTAGTAGTAGTAGTAGTAGCAACAGTAGTGTAGTAGTATTGGTAATAGTAATAGTAGTCAAAGAAGTACTTGCAATGGCAGCAGTAATAGTAGTTACAGTTGTAATAGTTTTGGTAGTAGTCAATAGTAGAAGTCAGATTAGTAGTAATAGGTGTAGTAGTAGTACTAGTAGTAGTAGTAGCAACAGTAGTAGTAGTATTAGTAGCAGTAGCAGTTGTTGGAGTAGTAGTAGTGGTAGTAGTTGTTATTGTTGTTGTTGTAGTAGTAAGAGTAGTAGAAGTAGTAGTAGTGGTGGTAGGGGGAGTAGTAGTAGGAGGAGTAGGTAGGGGTAGCAATAGAATTATCAGCAATAGTAGCTGTAAAAGTAAAAGTAGTAGTAGTAGTACGAGTAGTAGTAGTAGTTGTAGGAGTAGTAGCAGTGGCAGTAGTGGCAGTAGAAGTAGTGGTAGTATCAGTAGTAGTAGTAGTAGTAAGAGTAGTAGAAGCAGAAGTAGCAATACTATTAGTAATAGTAATAGTAGTTTTTGTAGTAATAGGTGTAGTAGTAGTAGTAGTAGTAGTAGTAGTAGTAGTAGTAGTAGTAGTAGCAATAGTAGTAATTGCAGAAGTAGTAGAAGTAGTACTAGTAGTTGGTGTTGTTGTACTTCAAGTTGTAGTAGTACAAGTAGTGGTAGTAGTAGAAAAAGAAGTACTACTAGTAGTAGTAGTAGTAGCAGTGGTAGTGGTGGTGGTAGTAGTAGAAGGACAGTAGGAGTAGTAGTAGATGTAATAGGAGCGTTAGAACTAGTAGTATAGAAATAGTAGTAGTAGAAGTAGTAGCAATAGTATTGGTAATAGTAGTAATAGTATTTGTAGTAATAGATGTAGTAGTAGTAGTAGTAGCAATAGTAGTAGTTGCAGAAGTAGTAGAAGTAGTAGTAGTTGTTGTTGTTGTAGTTCTAGTTGTAGTAGTACAAGTAGTAGTCGAAGTAGTAGTAATTGTTGTTGTAGTTCTAGTTGTAGTAGTACAAGTAGTAGTAGAAGTAGTAGAGTAGTATTAGTAGTAGTAGTAGTGGTAGTTGTTGTTATTATTGTTGTTGTTGTTGTAGTTGGAGTAGGTGTACGAGTAGGAGTCGTAGTAGGATCAATAGTAGTAGTAGTAGTAGTAGTAGTATTAGAAGCAGTAGCCTTGGTAGTTGTAGTAATATTTGTAGTAGCAGTAACAGTAGTAGTAGCTATAGTAGCGAAACTAGTAGTAATAGTTGTAGTAAAAGTGGTTGTTGAAGTAGTAGTTATAGTAGTAGAGGTAGTACTAGGAGTTGTCGTAGGAGTAGGAGTTTGAGTAGGAGTAGTTATATTAGTAGTTGTAGTGGCAGTGGTAGTTGTAGAAGTTGTATGAAAAGGAGGAGGAGTAGTAGTAGTAGTTGTTGTTGTAGTAGTAGGAGTAGTAGTAGTAGCCGAATAAGTTGCAGTAGTAATAGCCGCAGTAGTTGTAGAAGTTATAGGAGTAGTAGTAGTAGTAACAGTAGTAGTAGGATTAGTAGCAATATTTGTAGTAATAGTAGTAATAGTAGTAGTAATAGTAGTAGCAGCAACAGTAGTAGTAGCAGCAGTAGTTGTAGTAGTAGTAGTAGTAGTAGTAGTAGAAGTAGTAGTAGGAGTTGGAGTAAGAGTAGTTTTAGTACTAGTTGTTGTAATATTCGTAGTAGTAGCAGTGGTGGTAGTAGTAGAAGTAGTAGTAGTTGTTGTAGGAGTAGTTGTCGTAGAAGTAGTACTATTATTATTAGTAGTAGTAGTTGTAGGAGCAGTCGTAGTAGTAAAGGTAGTAGTAGCGATAATAGTAGTAGTAATAATAGTAGTGTTAGTAGTAGTAGTAGTAGCAATCGTTGTCGTAGTAGTAGTCGTAGTAATAATAGAGGTAATAGTAATAATAGAAGTAGTAGTAGTAGATGTTCTTGTCGTAGTATGAGTATAAAGAGCAACAGCAACAACAACAATAGTAGTAGTAGTAGTAGTAGAAGTAGTAGTAGGATTAGTGGAAGTACTAGTAGTAGTATTAGTAGCAGTAGTAGTGGTTGTTGTAGCAGTTGTACTAGTAGTAGTAGTAGTTGTTGTTATTGTTATTATTGTTGCAATAGTTGTAGTAGTCATAGTAGTAGTAGTAGGAGAAGTGGTAATAGTATTAGTAGTTGTAGTAGTTGTAGTAGTAGGGGCAATAGTAGTCGTAGTAGAAGTAGGAGCTGTAGTAGTAAGAGTTGTAGTAGTAGTAGGAGTAATTGTAGGAGTAGCAGTAGAAGTAGTACTAGTAGCAGTAGTTATATTAGTTATCATAGATGTAGTAGTAAGAGTAGTAGTAGTACTATTAGTAGCATCAGTAGTAGGGGTAGCAGTAGCAGAAGTAGTAATAATAGTAGTAGTAGTCGTTGTAGTAGCAGTAACAGTAGCATTCTGAGCAGTAGCTTTTATAGTAGTAGTTGTTGTTGTAGTAGTAGTAGAAGTTGTACTAATAGAAGTAATAGCAATAGTAGTAATAATAATAGCAGTAGAAATAATTATAGTTGTAGAAGTAGTCGGAGAAATAGTGGTTGTTGTAGTTGGAGCATTAGGAGTAGTAGTTTTTTAGTTGTTATAGTAGCAGTAGTAGTAGTATTAGTCGTAGTTGTTGTAGTAGTCGTAGCACCAGAGGAAGTAGTAGCCCTTGTTGTAGTAGCAGCAATAGTAGCAGCAGTAGTAGCAGCAGTAGTAGTAGTCGCTATTATTGTTATTGTTGCAGTAGTAGTAGTAGTTATAATAAAAGTAGTAGCAGAAGTAGTAGTAGTATTTGTTGTAGTAGCAGTAGTTGTTGTTCTAGTAGTGGTTGTGGTAGTAGTAGTAGTAATAGTAGTAGGAGTAGCAGCAGCAGCTACAATAGTAGTAGTAGTTGTAGTAGTAGTAGTGGTAGTAGCAGTGGTGGTAGAAGTAGTAGTACGAGTAATGGCAGTAGTAGTAGTGGTGGTGGTGGTGGTAGTAGTAATAGTAATATTAGTAGTAGTAGTAGTAGTAGTAGTAGTAGTAGTAGTAGTAGTTGTAGTAGTAGTAGTAGTAGTAGTAGTAGTAGTAATAATCATAGTGGTAGTAGTAATAGTAGTAGTAGTGGTAGTAGTAGTAGTAGTAGTTGGAGTAGGAGTAGGGGTAGGAGTAGGAATAGTAGTTGGCGCAGCAGCCATGGTAGTAGTAGTAGAAGGTGTTGTAGTGGTTGTAGTAGCAAAATTAGCTGGAGCAGCAGCTATAGCAGCAGCAACAACAAGAGCAGTAGTAGTAGTAGAAGTAGCAATAATAGTAGTAGTTGTTGTTGTAGTAGAAGCTGTTGTAGTAGGAGCAGCAGCAGTAGCAGTAGTACTAGTAGTAGTAGTAGTTGTTGTTGTTCTGGTAGTAGTAGTAGTTGCAAAAGTCATGGTTGTAGTAGTTGTAGAAGTCATGCTAGTAGTAGTTGCGAGAGTTGTAGTAGTGTTAATAGTGGCAATAGTAGTAGATATAGTAGCAGCTGCAGCAACAGTAGTAGCAGCTGCAGCAACAGTAGTACGAGTACTATTAGTAGTAGTAGTAGTAGTAGTAGTAGTAGTAGTAGTAGTAGTAGCGGTAGTAGTAGTAGCAGTAGAAAGAGTAGTAGTAGCATTAGTAGTAGTAGTAGTGGTTGTAGCAGTAGTGGCAATAGTAGTAGTACTAGTAGTGGCAGTTGTAGTCGTAGTAGTAGTGGTTGTAATAATAGTAGTAATAGTAGTAGTGGTGGTGGTGGTGGTGGTAGTACTAATAGTAGTAGCAGTGGTGGTGGTAGTAGTATTTGTAGTAGGAGTAGGGGTAGGAGTGGGAAGAGTGATAGGAGCAGCAGTAGTAGTTGTAGCACAAGTAGGTGTTACAGCGGTTGAAGAAGCAGTATTAACTGTAGCAGCAGTAGCAACAGCAGCAGTAGTTGTAGTAGTACTTGTACTATTAATTGCAGTCGTAGTAGTAGTTGTTGTAGCAGTTGTTCTGTTAGTAATAGCAGTAGCAGTAGTACTTGTAGTAGTTATAGTAGTTATTGTTGTTGTTGTTGTAGTAGTTGTAGAAGTCTTGGTAGCAATAGTTGCTAGAGTTGTACTAGTGTTAGTGGTAGCAATAGTAGTCGAAATAGTAGTAGCACAATAACATTAGTAGTAGCAGTAGTATTAGTAGCCATAACAGTAGTAGTAGTAGTAGTAGTTGTTGTTGTTGTTTTCGTAGTAGTAGTAGTAGTAGTAGTAGTAGTAGTAGTAGTAGTAGAAGTAGTGGTAGTAGTAGTAGAAGTAGTAGTAGTAGTAGTAATAAAAGTAGTAGTAGTAGTAGTAGTAGGAGTAGTAGTGCTAGTAATAGTTATACTAGTACTAACAGAATTAGTAAAAGTAGTAGTAGTAGGTGTAGTAGAAGTAGTAGAAGTAGTAGTAGTGGTTGTAGTAGCAGTACTAGTAGTAGCAGAAGTGCAAGAATTGCAGTAGTAGCAGGGGAAGTAGTAGTACTAGTTGTATTATTTGTTGTAGTAGCAGATGTAACAGAAGTTGTAGCAGTATTAGCGGCAGTAGTTGTAATAGCAGTGGTAGTAGTAGTTGTATTAGTAGCAGTAGTTATTACAATAGTAATAGTAGTAGCAGCTGTAATTGTTGGGGAAGTAGTTCTAGTTGTAGTTATAGTAGTTGTAGTAGTAGTAGTTGTTGTTGTTGTTGTAACAAGAGTAGTTGCAATAGCAGTAGCAGGAGAAGAAGTAGTAGCAGCAGTAATCATAATAGTAGTAGTTGTAGTAGCAGTAATAGTCGTAGTAGTAGAAGTAGTAGTTGTTCTTGTACTAGTAGAAGCAGTAGTATATGTAGTAGCAATAGTAGTCATAGCAGTATAAGAAATAATTGCCATAGTAGTTGCAACAATAGTTGCAGCAGTAGCACCAATAGTAGTAGTGGTGGTGGTGGAGATAGTAGTACTAGAATTTGTAGTAGTCTCGTAGTGGCGGAATTAGTAGTAGGAATAGTAGTAGGAGTAGGAGTTGGATTAAGATTTGTAGTAGTAGTAGTTTTAGTATTAGTAATAGCGATAGTAGTAGTAGTAGGAGGAGGAGGAATAGTAGCGATAGTAATAATAGTAATTGTTGTTGTTGTACTTGTAGTAGTAGCAGTAGTAGAAGTAGTAGTAGTTGAAGTTGTAGCAGTAGCTATAGCTATAGTTGTAGTAGTTGTAGCAGTAGTAGCAGAAGTAGTAGGAGGAGTAGTAGTAGTAGTATTAGTAGTTGCAGTAGTAATAGTGGTAGTAGTAGTAGTTGTAGGAGTTGTAGTAGTAGCAGAAGGAGCAGTTGTAGCAGTAGTAGTGATAGTAGTAGTTGTATCGGTAGTAGTAATGCTAGTAGTTGTAGGCGTAGATTAGTACTAATAGTAGGAGGTGTAGTTATGGTGTAGTAATAGTAGTAGTAGTAGTAGCGGTAGTTGTAGCAGCAATAGTAGTAGTGGTAGTAGTAGTAGTGGTGGTAATAGTAGTAGTAGTAGCATGAATAGTTGTAGTAGTACAATTGGTATTAGTACTAGTAGTAGTGGTAGTTGTAATAGCAGCTGCAGCAGTAGCCGTAGAAGTAATAATAGTAGTAGTAGTTGTTGTTTTTGTTTTACTTGTAGTAGCAATTGTTGTAATAGTAGCAGCAGCCGCAACAATAGCAGTAGTAGTTGTTGTTATTGTTGTAGTAGTAGTACTAGTAGTAGTAGTAGTATTAGTAGTAGTAGTAGTAGTAGTAGTAGTATTAGTAGTAGTAGCAGTAGCAGTAGTAGTAGTACGAGTAGTAGTAGTAGTAGTAATAGGAGTAGTAGTAGGAGTAGTCTTCATAGTAATAGTTGTTGGAGTAGTTGTATTTGTAGCAGTAGTAGTAGTAATAGTAGTTGTTGGAACAGTCGCAGCAGCAGCAGTAGCAGTAGCAGTAGTAGTAGCGAGAGGAGTAGTATGGGGAGTAGCAGTAGTAGTAGGAGGTGGAGTAGCAGGTGTAGTAGCAGTTGTAGTAGCACGAGTTGGGGTGGGAGTAGGGGTAGTAGTAGCAGTAGCAGCAGCAGCAGCAGTAGTAGTAGTAGTAATTGTAGTGGCAGGAGTAGTTGTTGTTGTTGTTGTAGTAGTAGCATTAAAAGCAGTAGAAGTAGTATCAATAGTAGTTGTCATAGTAGTAGCAGAAGTAATAATAATAGTAGTAGTAGCAGCAACAGTAGAAGTAGTAGCAACTGTAGTAGTTGTAGTAGTAGTAGTAATCGCAGTAGTATTAGTAGTAATAGTAGTAGCATCAGTAATAGTAGTTGTAGTAGTAGTAGTAGCAGTACTAGTAGTCGTAGTAGTAGTAGTAGTAGTAGTAGTAGTAGTAGTAGTAGTAGTGATAGGAGGAGGAGGAGGAGTAGTAGAAGTAGTAGTATTAGTTGTAGTACTAGTTCTAGCAGTAATATTAGTAGTAGTAATAGTGGCAGTAACCATAATAGTTGTGGTGGTAGTAGTAGCAGTCGTAGTAACTCTTGTAGCAGTACCATGAGAAGTAGTAGTAGCAACAGTAGCAATAGTAGTAGTAGTTGTAGTCATTGTAGCAGCAGCAATAGTAGCAATAGTATTAGTAGCAACAGTAGTAGTTGTGGTAGTAGTAGTAGTAGAAGGAGCAAGTGGAGTAGTTGTAGTAGTAATAGTAGTAGCTAGGGTGGCACTAGTAATTGTCATAGAAGTAGTAGTTGTTGTTTTAACTGTAGTTGTAGTAGTAGTAGCGACAACAGTAGTAGTTATTGTTGTATTAGTAGTAGTATTAGTCGTAGTCGTTGCATTAGTAGTCATAGTAGTAGTTGTTGTTGTATTAATAGCTGTAGTCGCAGTCGTTGCATTAGTAGCAGTAGTAGCCGTAATAGCAGCAGTAGTAGTAGTAGTCGTACTAGTAATAGCAGCTGCAGTAGTAGTAGTAGTGGTAGTAGTAATACTCGTAGTAGTACCAGTAGTTGTAGTTGCCCATGTAGCAGTTTTAGTAGTCATAGTTCTAGTTGTGGTAGTAGCAGTTGTAGTACTAGTAGTAGTACTCATAGTAATAGTACTAGAAGTAGTGGTAGTAGTAGAAGTAGTGCAAGTCACGGTAGGAGCTGTAGTAGTATGATAGAAGAAACAGTAGTAGTGGTGGTAGTAGTAGCAGTAGTAGCCATTGTAGTTGTTGTAGCCATTGTAGAAGAAGCTGTATTAGTTGCAGTACTAGTAGAAATTGGAGAAGTAACAGAAGTAGTTGTAGTAGTTGTAGTAGGAGTAGTAGTAGTTGTTATAATAGTAGCATTAGCAGCAATAATAGTAGAAGTAGTAGTTGTGGTGGTGGTAGTAGTAGTAGTAATAATATTAGTAGTAGTTATAGTTGCAGAAGCAGAAGTAGTTGTAGTATTACTTGGAGTAGTAGAAGCAACAGTTGTAGTAGGAGCAGTAGCAAAAGTAGTAGTAGTAGTAGTACGAGTAGTAGAAGTGGTACCACTATTAGTAGTAGGTGTTGTAGTAGTAGTAGTTGTTGTTGTAGTAGAAGTTGTTGTTGTAGTAGTCGTTGCGGTAGTGGTAATAGTAGTTGTAGCAGTATTAGTAGTAGTGGTAGTAGTAGCAGTAGTAGCAATAGTAATAGTTGCAGTAGTGGTAGTAGCAGTAGCATTGGTAATAAAAGTAGTAGTAGTAATCATAGTAGTAGTAGTAGTAGTAGCAATTGTAACAGCAGTAGTAGTAAGTGTAGCGGCATTAGTTGTAGAAGCAGAAGTAGTAGTAGCAGTAGTTGTACTAGCAGTAGTAGTAACAATCGCAACAGCAATAGTTTCAGTGGTAGTAGTAGTAGCAGTAGTCGTCGTAGCAGCAGCAGCAGTAGTAGTAGCAATAGTAGTAGAAGTAGTTGTAGTACCCGAAGTAGTTGTAGTTGGAGAAGTAGAGTAGTAGCAGTAGCCATACTAGTAATAGAAGTGATTGTAATAGTAGCAAGAGAAGTATTAGGAGTCACAGTAGCAGTAGTAGTAGCAATAGTAATAGTAGCAGTAGTGTTAGCAGCAGTAGCATTGGTAGTAAAAGTAGTAGTAGTAATCATAGTAGTAGTAGTAGTAGTAGCAATTGTAACAGCAGTAGTAGTAAGTGTAGCGGCATTAGTTGTAGAAGTAGAAGTAGTAGTAGCGGTAGTTGTATTAGCAGTAGTATTAACAGTAGAAATAGCAATAGTTTCAGTGGCAGTAGTAGTAGCAGTAGTCGTCGTAGCAGCAGCAATAGTAGTAGAAGCAGCTGTAGTACCAAAAGTAGTTGTAGTTGGAGAAGTAGAGTAGTAGCAGTAGTCGTACTAGTAGGAGTAGTGGTTGTTATAGTAGAAAGAGAAGTAGTAGTAGTCACAGTAGCAGCACAAGTAGTAGTCATAGTAGTTGTACAAGTAGTAGTCATTGTAGATGTAGTAGGAATGGTTGTAGGAGTAGCAGTTGGAGTAGTAAGAGTAGTAGTTGGTGTAGCAGTAGTAACAGTAGTAGTAGAAGTAGTAGTTGTTACAGCTGTAGCAGTAGTAGCAGTAGTAGTGGTAGTAGTAGTAGTAGTAATAGTAGTAGTAGTAGTAATCGTTGTAGTAGTAGTGGTAGCATTAGCAGCAGTAGTAGCCGTAGTAGCATTACTAATAGTAGTAGTAGCAATCATACTAGTAACAGAAGCAACAGGAGTAGAAATAGTAGCGGTAGTAGAAATAGTAGCAGTGGTAGCAGAAGTAGTGGCAATAGCAGGAGCAGTAGTAGTACCAGTAGTAGTAGTAGTAGTCGTAGAAGCACTTGTAGTAGTAGTAGTTCTAGTAATAGTCGATGCAATTGGACTACTACTAGTAATACTTGTAGTAGTACTAGAAGTAGTGGTAGTAGTAGAAGTAGTGCAAGTTGTAGTAGAAGCAGCAATAGTTCTAACACTACTAGAAGTAATAGTTGTAGCGGTAGTAGCAGTAGTAGCAACAGCAGTAGTGGTAGCAGTTGCCGCAGTAGTAGCAGTAGCAGCAGTAGTAGCCATTATAGTAGTAGTAGTTGTAATAGCAGTAGCGATAGTAGTAGCTTTAATAGTAGTAGTCGTAGTAATAGAAGTTGGAGAAGTAATAATGGTAGTTGTAGTAGCTATAGTAGGAGTAGTAGCAGTAGCAGCAATAATAGTGGAAGTAGTAGTTGTGGTAGCGGCAGTAGTAGTAATATATTAGTAGCAGTTGTAGTAGCGGTAGCAAAAGTAGTAGTAGTAGTTGTAGTAGTAGCAGCTGTAGTAGTAGGAGTAGTAGTACCACCAGCAGCAGCAGTAGTAGTTATATTTGTCGTTGTACTCGTAGTAGTAGTAGTATCAGAAGCTGTAGTTGTATTAGCAGTAGTAGTAATAGTAGTAATAGCAATAGTTTCAGTAGTACTAGTAGCAGTAGTCATAGCACTAGCAGTAGCAGTTTTAGTAGCAGCAGCTGTTGTAGTTTTAGGAGTAGTTGTAATAGTAGGAGGAGAAGTAGAAGTAGTAGCAGTAGCAGCACAAGTAGTAGTACAAGTACTAGTCATTGTAGCAGCAGTTGCAATGGTAGTAGTAGTAGCTGGAGTGGCATTAGTAACAACAGTAGCTATAGTACCAGTAGTAACTGCTGTAGGGGTAGTTGCAGTTGTAGTAGTAGTAATAGTAGTAGTAGGAGTAGCAATAGTAGTAGCTGTAGTAGCAGTCACAGCATTAGTAGCAGTAGTACCCATAGTAGTAGCAATAGTAGTAGTCGCAGTCATGCCAGTAATAGCAGTAGCTGTAGTGGTAGTAGTAGAAGTAGTACAGGAAATAGTAGTAGTGGTAGCAGGAGCATTGGTAGTAGCAGGCACGGTAGTAGTACCAGTAGTAGTAGTAGCCGAAGTAGCAGTTGTAGTAGTAGTAGCAGCAATTGTACTAGTACTAGAAGTAGTTGTAGTAGTAGTACTAAAAGTAGTGGTAGTAGTAGAAGTATGGCAAGTTGTAGTAGGAGCAATAGTAGAACAATGAGTAGTAGTTGTAGGAGAAGTAGTAGTAGGAGAAGTAGCACAAGTTCTAATACTAGTAGAAGTTATAGTAGTGGTTGTAGTAGTAGTAGTTGCAACAGTAGTTGTATTAGTAGGAGGACAAGAAGTAGTAGTCGTAGTAGCTGCACTAGTAGTAGTCATAGTAGTAGTACAAGTTGTAATCATTGTAGCAGCAGTTGCAATGCTAGTAGTAGTAACAGCTGCAGTAGTAATAGTAGTAGCAAGAGTAGAAGTAGTTGCAGGAGTAGTAGTAGTAGTAATAGTAGTAGTAATAGGCGTAGTAGTAGTAGTAGCTTTAGTAGCAGTCTTATCATTAGTAGCAGTAGTAGCCGTAGTAGCAATAGCAGTAGTAGTATCAGTCATACCAGTAATTGCAACAGTAGTAGTTGTTTTCGTTGAAGTAGAGAAAATAGTAGTAGTGGTAGCAAGAGCAGTAACAGTAGCAAGAGTAGTAGTAGTACCAGTAGTAGTAGTAGTAGCGGTAGTAGTAGTTGTAGTAGTTGTAGTAGCAATTGTATTAGTAGTAGAAGTACTTGTAGCAGTAGTAATAAAAGTAGTGGTAGTAGTAGAAGTATGGCAAGTTGTAGCAGAAGTAGTAGTAGTACAATGAGTAGTAGTTGAAGGAGAAGTGCTAGTAGTAGAAGTAGTACTAGTTCTAATACTAGTAGAAGTTATAGTAGTAGTGGTAATAGTAGTAGTTGCAGCAGTAGTTGTAATAGTCGGAGGAGAAGTAGTAGCAGTCGTAGTAGCAGCACAAGTAGTAGCCACAATAGTAGTACAAGTTGTAATCGTTCTAGCAGCAATTGCAATGCTAGTAGTGGTAGCTGCTGCAGTAGTAATAGTAGTAGCAAGAGTAGCAGTAGTAACAGTAGTAGCCATTGTACCTGTACTAGTAGCTATAGTAGTAGTTACAATGGTAGTAGTAGTAGGAGTAGTAGTAGTAGCAGTCATACCAATAATTGCAGCAGCAGTAGTTGTTATTGCAGTAGTAGAGGAAATAGTAGTAGTGGTAGCAGGAGCAAAGGAAGTAGCAGCAGTAGTAGTAGCAGTAGTAGTAGTTGTAGTGGTAGTAGTTCTAGTAGTAGTAGTAGCAATTGTACTAGTAGTAGTAGTACTAAAAGTAGGAGTAGTAGTAGGAGAAATAATAGTACAATAAGTAGTAGTTGTAGGAGAAGTAGAAGTAGTAGAAGTGGCACTAGTTCTAATACTAGCAAAAGTTATAGTAGTTGTGGTAGTAGCAGTATTTGCAGCAGTAGTTGTAAGTGTAGGAGGAGAAGTAGTAGTAGTAGCAGTAGCAACACGAGTAGTAGTCCTAGAAGTAGTACAAGTAGTAGTTTTTGTAGCAAAAGTTTCAATGGTAGTTGTAGTAGCAGCTGCGGTAGTGACAGTAATAGTTGGAGTAGCAGTAGTAACAGCTGTAGCAGAATTAGCAGCAGCAGCAGTAGTAGTAGAAGTAGTACTAGTAGTACTAGTAATACTAGTAGTACTAGTAGTAGTTGTAATAGTAATTGCAGCATTGGTAGTAGTAGTAGCATTAGTAGCAGTAGTAGACATCGTAGCATTAGTAGTAGTAGTAGCAGTCGTACCCGTAATAGCAGCAACATTAGTAGTAGTAGTATTAGTAATAGTAGTAGTGGTAGCAGGAGTAGTAGTAGTACTAGTAGTAGTAGGAGTCGTAGTAGCAGTTGTACTAGTAGTAGTTCTTGTAGTAGTAGTAGTAGTAGTAATAGTAGTAGGGCAAGTTGCGGTTGGAGCAGTAGTTGTGCAATAAGTTGTAGTAGCAGGAGACATAGTAGTAGTAGAAGTAGCAGTAGTTCTAATACTAGTAGAAGTAATAGTAGTAGCAGTATTAGCAGTCGTTGCAGCAGTAGTAGTGGTAGCAGTAGTAGCAGTAGTAGCCTTTGAAGTAGTGGTAGTTGTGATAGCAGTAGCAGTAGTAGTAGTAGTAGTAGTAGTAGTAGTAGTAGTAGTAGAAGTTGGAGAAGTAATAGTAGTAGCTGTAGTAGCTATAGTAGGAGTAGTAGTAGCAGTAATAACAATAATAGTTATAGTAGTTGTGGTAGTTGTAGTCGTAGTAATAGTATTAGTAGTAGTTGTAGCAGCAGCAGCAGAAGTAGTAGTTGTAGTAGTAGTAGTAGTAGTAGAAGCAACAGTAGTAGTAGGAGCAGTAGGAGGAGGAGTAGTTGTAGTAGAAGTAGGAGTAGTAGTACTTGGAGTAGAAGTGGTAGCACTAGTAGTAGTAGTAGTTGTTGTTGTTGTTGTTATTGTTGGAGTCGTACTAGTACTATTAGCAGAAGTGGTAGCTGTATTAGGAGTAGTAGTGATAGTAGTAATTGCAATAGTTTCTGTACTAGCAGTAGTAACTGTATTCGTAGTAGCAGTAGCAATAGTAGTAGCAATAGTAGTAGTAGCAATTATAGCAATAGCAGTATTAGTAGCCGCAACAATTTTAGTAGTAGTAGTAGTAGTAATAGTAACAGTAGCAGCACAAGTAGGAGTCATAGTAGCTATACAAGTTGTAGTTCGTTGTACTTGCATTAGGAATGGTTGTAGTAGTAGAGGTTGTGCTAGTTATGGTCTGAGTATTAGTAGTAGTTGTTGCTGTAGGAGATGTAGTATATGTAGTAGTATTAGTAGTAGTAGTAGGAGTTGAAGCATTAGTAGCTATTGTAGCTGTAGTAGTAATAGCCCTAGTACTAGTAGAAGCAGTAGGTGCAGTAGTAGCTATAGTAGTTGTTGTGGTAGGAGCAGGAGTTGTGATAATAGTAGTTACTGTAGCAGCAACAGTACTAACAGCAATAGTAGTAGTAGTAGTAGTATTACTAGCAATAGTAGCAGTAACAGCAATAATTGTGGTTTCACCAGTAATAGTAATAGTAGTAGTAGTGGAAGTTGTAATAGTAGTATTAAAAGTAGTAGCAGTAGTAATAGTAGCAGTAGTAATAGAAGTAGTAGTAGTAGTACTAGTAGTAGTAGTAGCAGTAGCAGAAGTAGTAGCAAAAGTAGTTATAGTTGAAGCACTAGCCGTCGTAGCAGGAGCAATAGTAGTAGTAGCTGTAGTAATAGTTATTGTTGTTGTTGTAGTAGCAGTAGTAATAGAAGTTGTAGTAGTAGCGGTTGCAGTAGTAGGAGTTGTAGGAGTAGTAGTTGTAGAAGAAGTAGTAGTAGTAGCAGATATAGAAGTAGTAGTAGTAGTAGAAGTTGTAGCAGTTGTTATTATCGTAGTTGTAGTAGTAGCAGATGGAGAAGAAAGAGTAGTAGCAGTAGTAATAATAGTATAGTAGTAGAGTTGTAGTAGTCATAGTTGAAGATGTAGTAGTAGTTGTAGTAGTAGCAGAAGTAGCAGGAGTAGTAGTAGCAATAACTATAGTAGAAATAGTAAGAGCAACAGAAGTAGCAGTCGTACTAGCTACAATAGGAATAATTGTAGTTGGAGCAGTATTTCTAGTAGTAGTAGTAATAGCAGTCATAGTAGTAGCAGTAGCAGTAGCAGTAGTAGTTGTAACAATTATAGTAGTAGTTGGAGTAGTACTAATAGTAGGAGTAGTAGTTGTAGTACTATTAGTAGAATTAGTAGTAGTAGCAGTAATAGTAGGAGTGTCATTGGTGGAAATAGTAGTAGTAGTAGTGGTAGTAATAGTAGCTGTAGTAGTATTAGGAGGAGTAGTAATAGTTGATGTAGAAGTAGTCAAAGAAGTAGCAGAAGCAGTAGTTGCAACAGCAGCAATATTTATTGTAGTAGCAATACTAGTAGTTGTTGGGAAAGTAGCAGTGGTAGTAGTAGTTGCAATAGCAGCTATGGTAGTAGTAGTAGTAGTACGAGCAGTAGTAGTTGTTGCAGCAGTAACAATAGTAGGAGAAGTAGTAGTAGCAGTAGTAGTAGTAGCAGAAGTAGTAGTAGTAGAAGTAGTAGTAGTACTAGTAGTAGTAGCAGCAGCAGCAGCAGTAGTTGTGGTTGTAGCAGGAGTAGTAGTAGTTGTTGTAGCAATAGCAGCAGTAGCAGTAGTTGTAGTAGTAGCAGAATAAGCTGCAGTGGTAGTAGTAGTAGCCGTTGTAGTTATGGTAGTAGTTGTAGTAGTAGTTAGAGTAGCAGAAGTAGGAGTAGTAGCTGTAGCAATATGAGAAGTAGGAGCAACAATAGTAGTAGTTGGAGCTATATTAGTAGTAGTAGTAGTAGTAGTAGTAGTGGTCGGAGTAGTAGCAGTAGCAGTAGTAGTAGAAGTAGTTGAAGTAGCTATAGTAGTCATAGGAGTAGTAGCAATAGTCGCCAAAGTAGCAATTCTAGTAATAGTAGTAGAAGTTGCAGTAGTAGCAGTAGTAGTTGGAGTATCGTTAGCAAAAATAATTATTGTGGTAGTAGTAGTAGTAATAGTTTCAGTAGAAGTAGTCAAAGGAGTAGCAGAAGTAGTAGTTGTAGCAGCAGCAATAGTTACAACAGTAGCAGTTGTAGTAGTAGTTTGAGCAGTAGTAGTAGTATTTGTGGAAGTTGCAACCCAAGTAGTAGTAGCAGAAGGAGCAATAGTAGGAGTAGTCAAAGTATTATTATTAGTACTAATAGTATTAGTAGTGGCAGTTGTATTAGTGGCAATAGTCATAGTAGTAGAAGTAGTAGTCGTAGTAGTAGTACTAGTAACAACAACAACAATATGAGTAGTAGTTGTTGTTGTAGTAGAAATAGTTGAAGTAGTCATAAGAACAATAGTAGTAGTAGTTGAAGTAGTTATATTAGAAGTGTAGTAGTAGTAGAAGTAGTAGTAGTAATAGTAGTAATAGTTGGAGTAGTAATTGTCGTGGCAATTGCAGTAGTAGTTGGGGTAGCAGCACTAGCAGTTGTAGTAGTAGTTGTAGTGGAAGTAGTAATAGTAGCAGTAGTAGTAGTAGCGATAATAGCTGCAATAGAAGAAGTAGCAGCAATTGTAATTGGTGTATTAGTAGTGGTATCAATAGAATTAGTAGTTGTACTAGCTGTAGTAGTTGTAGCAGAAGTAGCAGTAGTTGTAGGAGAAGTAGTAGTAGTAGCAATAGTTGTAGTAGTAGTATTAGTAATAGTAATAGTAGTAGTAGTAGTAGATGTAGTAGTAGTACCAATCGTAGCAGTAGTAGCAGTAGAAGTAATAGTAGGGGGAGCAGCAGTAGTAGCAGTAGAAGTGATAGTAGGAGCAGTGGTAGTAGTAGTAGGAGTAGCAACTACAGTGGTAGTTGTGAAAGTAGTAATAGTAGCAGTAGCTGCTGTAGTAGTACTAGCTGCAGTAGTAATAGTAGTAGTCACTGTAGTATTAGTACTAGCAATAGTCATAGTAGTATTAGTAGTAGCAGTAATAGTAGCAGAAATAGTAGTAGTGGGAGCAGTAACCGTGACAATTGCTCTTCTAGCAGTTGTAGCAGTAGTAGTGCAAGTAGTAGCAGGAGTAGTAGCAAAAGTAGTAGTAGTAGTTGTTGTTGTGCTAGTAGTAGCAGCAGTAGTAGTAATAGTAGCAGTAGTAGAGGCAGTGGCAGTAGTAGTAGTCGTCGTTGTCGTAGCAGTAGCAGTAGTAGCAGTAGTAGCAGTTGTAGTAGTATTAGCAGTATTAGCAGCAGCAACAACAGTAGTAGCAGTAATAGTAGTACTACTTGTTGCACTAGCAGTAGTAGTTGTTGCAGTAGTAGTAGTAGTAGTAGTAGTAGTAGTAGTAATAATAGTAGTAGTAGTTATAGTTGTAGCAGTAGTACCAGTAGGAGAAGTAGTTATGGTAGTAGTGGTAGCAGTAGTAGTAGTACTATTAGTAATAATAGTAGTCCTAGTAGTAGTTGTAGTAGCAGTAACAACAGTAGTTGTAATAATAGTATTAGTAGTAGCAGTATTAGTAGTAGTAGTAGTAGTAGTAGTAGTATTGGTCCTAGTAGAGGAGGAGTAGTAGTAGTAGTACTAGTGGTCGTGCCAGTAGCAACAGTAATAGTCAAGGTTGTAGTAGTATTACCAGCAGTAATAGTTGTAGTATGACTTATAGTAGGAGCAGAAGTAGGAGTAGTCAGAGTTGGAGTAGTAGTAGTAGTGGTAGTTGTAGTGGGAGTCATAGTAGGAGTAGTAATAGTAGTCATTGAAGTCACAGTAGTAGTAGTAGCAGTAGTTGCAGTAGTTGTAGTCGCGGTAGTTGTAGTAACAGTAGTAGTAACTGAAGTAGTAGTAGTAAGAATAGTAGTAACTGTAGTAGCAGGTACAGTAGAAGTAGTAGCAGAAGAAATAGTTGTAGCAGTAGTGGAAGCTGCAGTAGTGTTAGTAGTAGCAATAGCAGTAGTAGTAGGAATAGTAGTAGTGGTAGTAATAGTACCTGCAGTAGCATTATTAGCTGCAGTAGTAGTAGTAGCAGTGGTAGTAACAATAATAGCAGCAGCAGCAGGTGTAGTAGTAGTAGTAGTAGTAGTAGTAGTAGTAGTAGTAGTAGTAGTAGTAGGGTAGCAATACTAGTAGGTGTTGGAGAAGGAGTAGGAGTAGTAGTCAGTGTAATAGTTGAAGTAGCAGTATTAGTTGCTGCAGTTGCACTAATAGTTGTAGCAGTAGTAGTAGTAGAAATAGGAGTAGGTGTAATATTTGTAGTAGTAGTAACAGTAGTAGTAGGAGTAGGAGTAGTAACAACAGTAGTAGTAGTTATTGTAATAGTAGTTGGAGTAGTAGTGGTCATAGTAGTAGTAGTAGTAGTAGTAGTAGTAGTAGTATTAGGAGTGGTAGAAGTAGTAGTAGTAGTAGTTGTTGTTGTTGTTGTAGTAGTAGTAGTAGTAGTAGGAGTGTTAGGAGTACTAGCAGTAGTACAAGTAGTAGTTGTAGCCATTGTAGTAGCTATAGTAGTAGTTGCAGTTGTAGTAGTATTAGAAGTAGTAGTGGTAGTTGTAGGGTAGTAGTCGTCGTAGTTGTAGTAGCAGAAGTAGTAGTATTAGTAGTAGTAGTAGTATTAGTAGTAGTAGTTGTAGGAGTAGCAGCAGTAGCAGTAGCAGGAGTACCAGTAGTAGTTGTTGTTGTTGTCGTTGCTGTCATAGTTGTAGTAGGAGTAGCAGTAGGAGTACGAGTAGGAGTTGGGGTAGTAGTCACAGTAGTAGTAGCAATAATTGCTGTAGTTGGAGTAGCAGAAGTAGTAGTAGGAGTAGCTACAATAGCAGCAGGTGGAGTACCAGTAGTAATTGTTGTTGTTGTTATTGTCGTAGTTGTAGTTGGAGTAGCAGTAGGAGTAGGAGTAGGAGTTGTGGTAGTAGTCACAGTAGTTGTAGTAATAATTGTAGTAAGTGCAGCAGCAGTAGTAGTAGATATAGTAATAATAGTGGTAGGAGTAGATGTAGAAGTCACAGTAGTAGTAGTAGTAGTAGCAGCAGTAGCAGCAGTAGGTGTAGTAGTAGTTCTAGCAGTAGTTGGAGTAGCAATACTAGCAACAGCAGGCAGAGTTCTAGTAGTAGTAGTTATTGATGTTGTTATTGTGGAAGAAGAATTCGTAGTCGTAGTAGTAGCAGTATGAGTAGCAGAAGGAGTAGGTGTACAAGTAGCAGTAGGAGGAGCAGCAAAAGGAGTAGGAGTAGGGGTAGGAGCCGTAGTCGTTGTAGTAGTAGTAGGGGTAGTACTAGTAGTAGCAGTAGTAGTTGTAATAATAGTAGAAGTTGTATTAGTAATAATAGTTTTAGTATCAGTAGCAGTAGTGGCAGTAGCGGTAGGTGTAGTAGTTGTATAGGTTGTTGTAGTTGTAATAGTAGCTGTAGTAGTAGTAGTAGTAGTAGTAGTAGTCGTTGTTGGAATGATAGTAGTGGTAGTGTTAGTAGTTGTAGTAGTAGTAGTGTTAGGAGGAGGAGTAGTAGTTGTTGTTGTTATTGTCGTAGTAGTATTAGTAGTAGTAGTAGTAGAAATAGTAGTAGCTGTAGAAGTGGTAGCAGTAGTAGTAGTCATAGAAGTTGTAGAAGCAGAAGTAGTAGTTGTAGTAGTAGTATTATTAGTTGTAGAAGAAGTAATAGTTATAGTAGTTGTAGTGGTGGTGGCAGTAGTAGTAGCCATAGCAGCAGGAGTACTAGTAGTAGTATATTAGTAGTAGCAGTAGTAGCAATAGTAGTATTGGTGTTGGTAGTAGTAGTAGTAGCAATAGTAGTTGTTGTAGAAGTAGAAGTAGTAGCAGTAAAAGTAGTAGTAATAGCAGTAGTAGTAGTGGTAGTAGTAGTAGAAGTAGTAGAAGTAGCAATTTGAATAGCTGCAGGAGGAGTAGTAGTAGGATTAGTACTTGTAGAAGTAGGAGTTATAGTAGTAGTAGAAGCAATATTAGCCGTAGTAGTAGTAACAGTATTTGTTGTACTAGAAGCAGTAGTAGTATTAGTATTAGTAGTAGTTATTGTAGTAGTTATAGTAATAGTAGTAATATTAGTTGTAGTTGTAGTAGTAGTTGAAATAGTAGTCACAGTAGTAGTAGTGGTAGTAGGAGTAGTAGTAGTTGTAATAGTTGCAGCAGGAGCAGAAGCTATAGCAGTAGTCGTAGGAGTAGTCATAGTAGGAGTAGGAGTAGGAGTAGTAGTAGTGGGAGTAGGAGTAGTAGTAGGACTAGTATGTGTAGTATCCGTAGGAGTAGTTGTAGGAGTAGAAGTTGTAGCAGAAGTAGTTGTAGTAGTAGCCGAAGTAGTAGTAGTAATCATAGAAGTAGTAGTTATTGAAGAAGTCATAGCAGTTGTAGTAGTAGTAGTAGTAGTAGTAGTAGTAGTAGTAGTACTAGGACTAGTAGTAGTTATTGTTAATGTTGTAGAATAAGTAGTTGTTGTAGAATAAGTAGTTATTATTGTAAGAGTAGCGGCGATAGCATCAACAACGACAACAGGAGTAATATTAGTAGAGGTAAGAGCAACAGTAGGAGTAGGAGGAGTAGGAGTAGTAGTCGTTGTAGTAGAAGTAGGAGTAGTAGTAGTATTAGCAGCAGCAGTAGTAATAATAGTAGTATTAGTATTAGTAGTAGTAATAGTAGTATTGGTAATAGTAGTTGTCGCAGTAGTTGTAACAGTACTAGTAGGTTTGGTAGTTGTAGTGGTAGTTGTAGTTTTGGTAGGACTAGCAGCATTAGAGGGTGTAGTAGTTGTTGCAATTATAGTAGCAGTCGTAGTACTAGTAGGAGTAGTAGCAGGAGTTCTAGTAGTAGTTGCAGCAGTAGATGCAGTAGTAGTAGTGTAGTAGTTGTAGTAGCAGTGGCAGTTGTAGTAGTAGCAGTTTTTGTTGTAATAGTAGTAGTAGTAGTAGTAGTAGTTGAAATAGTTGTTGTTGTTGTAGCCAAAGTGGTAGTAGTAGTAGTAGTAGTATTAGAAGTAGTAGTAGTTGTTGTTGTTTTTGTAGCATTTGGAGTAGTGGTAGTTGTAGTAGTCGTTGTTGTTGTTATTGTTGTTGTAGTAGTAGTTGGAAGTAGTAGTTAGGGCTGTGCATTATTCGGTCAAAATCGAATTAACCGACCAAACCAAAACCGAATAACCAATTCGGTTCGGTTTATTCGGTTCTTGGTTCGGTTCGGTTCTGAAAAAAAAATTTAAAATTTGATTCGATTTTGATTTTTGATTTTCCAAATCGAACCGAATTATATATCTATCTTTGTATTGGACAGCTGGTTTCGATTTTGGGCTATCAGCAGCGATTAGTTCGCTGGTCTATTTCTCTCCAAATCAAACCGATTTTCGCTTTCCCTTCTCTTAATCTCATCTCTCTCTGCTTCACAGATGATGATGACCGTTTCACCGATAGAGTCTTCTGGCTTCCCATCACCTTCTTCTTCTACGACGACGACGACGACGATGACCTTTTTCGAGAGAGCGAACCGGAGATAAAAGGAACCAGGCCGAGATGTGCTAGGGTTCCTTTAGCTGGTGAAATTCGAAACAGTTTGGGTTCGGATCTGAACTTGCCGACGGACATCTGGACGTAGATGGAGCGTGGAAAGGCAAGAAGATGTCATTGCTTTCCCTGGATCAGATTTGAACCCGGACACATCTGGCCATTTCAGCTGTCTGAACCCGGAGTCCCAGACAGATCTGGCCATTTCAGCTGTCAAATAGCTCACTCCTTCCTCGATGATGAAGAAGATGATGTTGCTTTCCCTGGATCAGATCCGAACTCGAACAGATCTAGACAGAGAAAAGGTGTGTTCTCTATGGATGAAACCTCATGTAAGCCAAGAGAAAAGCAGCAGCGGCACCGGGTGCAGCAGCATCCAGATCACTCACTTTCGCCGCCAGGTCATCCTCTTCAGCTCTTCTAGCAGTACCTCCGCGTCCCCACTGCCCACCCAGACCCCGACTACACCGCCGCCACCTCCGTCCTCTCCTCCCTCTCCTCCCTCGGCTGCTCCATCGGCCTCTAGGTTCGCTTGGGCTTGGGCTTGGGTTTGCCGAGGCTTGGGCTTGGGCTTGGGCATGGACTTGGTCTTGGGTTTGGGCTTTTCAAAATATTCGGTTCTAATTCGGTTATGACGGAATCGAATCGAAATATTTTGGTTCAGTTCAGATTCGATTTTTATACTACTCGGTTAGGTTCGATTTTGGATTTTAAAAAATTTGGAAATTTCGGTTTGGTTTATTCGGATCGGTTTGGTTCGGTTTTAGTCAAATGCACAGCCCTAGTAGTAGTAACAAAAGTAGTGGTAGTTTTTATTGCTGCTGTAGTAGTGGTAGCAGTAGTAGTAGTATTAGAAGTAGTAGTAGTACTAGTACTAGCAGTCGCAGTAGCAGTAGTTTTAGCCATAGTAGTAGCAACAGTAATCGAAGTAGAATGAGTAGCAATAGAAGTGGTAGTATTAGTAGCAGCAGAAGTAGTTGTAGTAGCAGTAGTAGAAGTGGAAGCAGTAGTAGCTACAGTAGGAATAGTCATAGTAGTAGTGTTAGTAGGGGTAGTAGCAGTAGCAGTAGCAGTTATAAGAGTAGTGGCTGTAGCAGTAGTAATCGTAGTAGTAGTAGTAGTAGTAGTAGTAGTAGTAGTAGTAGTAGTAGTAGTAGTAGCAGTAGTAGCAGTAGCAGTTCTGGCGATAGTTGTCGTAACAATTATGGAAGTAGCTGTAGTCACGATAGTAGTAGTAGTGGTGGTAGAAGTAGTTTGAGTAGTAGTAGTATTAGTTGCAGTAGTACCAATAGTGGTAGCAGTAGTTGCTATAGCAGAAGTTCTAGCAGTAGTAATAATAGGTGGAGTTGTAGAAGGAATAGTAGTAGTAGCAGTAGTAGTGGGAATAGTAGTAGGAATAGCGACAATAGCAGTTGTTGTAGTTGTTGTTGTAGGAATAGTGCTAGTAGTAATCAAAGTAGTAGTAGGATTAGGCGTAGGAGTAGTACTAATAGTAGTAGTAGTTATTGTAGTAGCTATACGAGTACTAGTAGTAGAAGTTGGAGTAGGAGTAGTAGTGTCATAGTAGTAGTAGTAGTAGTACTAATTGCAGAAGTAGTAGTAGTAGTAGTAGAAGTTGTTGTTGTTGTGGTAGTAGGAGCAACAACAGCAATAGTAGTAGTAGTAGAGTTGTGGAAGTAATAGTTGTTGTTATACTTGTAGCAGTTGTACTAGTAGTAGTAGTAGCGAGAGTAGTAGTTGTAGTAGTAGTAGTAGAAGTTGAACTAATAGTAGCAGTTGTAGTTGTTGTGGTTATTGTTGTAGTAGTAGTAATAATAGTAACAACCATAGTAGTAGGAGTAGTAGTTGTGGTAGTAGAAGTAGTGGTAGTAGTCGTATTAGTCATAGGAGTAGTGGTAGGAGTAGTAGCGCTCGTAGTATTAGAGGTAGTAGTAGTGGAAATAGTACTAGTACTAGCAGTAGTAGTAGTAGTAGGAGTTGGAGTAAGAGTAGTAGTAGGAGTAGTGGTAGTTAGAATAGCGGTAGCATTAGTGGTAGTTGTTGCCATTGTAGCAGTAGTAGTACCAGAACTTGTAGTTATTGCAGTAGTAGTACAAGGAGTAGTTGTCATAATAGAAGTAATATTACTAGCCGTAGTATTAGTAGCAGCAGTAGTAGTAGCTGCAATAGTAGCATTAGTAATAGTAGTAGTAGTAGTAGAAGCACTAGTAGTAGCAATAGTAATAGTAGTAGTGGTAGTTGCAGCAGTGATAGTAGTAGTAGTAGCAGCAACAGTAGTAATAGTAGTAGCTGTAGCTGTAGCAATAGTAGTAGTAGTGATAGTAGTAGTAGTAGAAGTAGTTGTAGTAGTAGTAATAGTTCTTGTAGTATTTGGCATAGCAACAGTAGTAGGGGTAGATGTAGGAGTAGGAGTCATCGATGTAGTAAAAGTGGTAGTAGTAGTAGTCACAGCAACAATAATAATAGTAGTAGTTGTCGTAGTAGTAGTAGTAGTAGTAGTAGTAGTAGTAGTAGTACCATTAGTAGTAGGAGTTGTAGTTGTTCCAATAGTTGTTGTAGTAGTAGTGTAGCAGTGGTAGTAGTAGTAATTGTAATGGTAGTAGTTGTTGTTGTAGTTGTAGTAGTAGTAATAGTAGTATGAGTGGCAGAACTAGAAGTCATAGTAGTATTACTAGTAATAGTAGTTTTAGGAGTAGTAGTAGTAGCAGTAGTAATATTAGAAGTTGTTGTTATTATATCCATAGTAGTAGATGCAGTAATAGTTGTAATAGTCATCCTACTCGTAGTCGTAGTAGTAGTAGTAGTAGTAGTAGTAGTAGTAGTAGTAATAGCAACAGCAGCAGCAACAACAACATTAGTACTCATAGTAGTAGTATTAGTAGGAGTAGTAGTAGTAGTAGTTGTAGTAGTAGTAGTAGTAGTAGTGATAGTTGTAGTAGTTTTAGTAGAAGTTTTAGTTGTATGTTGCTGTAGCAATGGCAATAGCAGTATTAGGAGTAGTAGTAGTACTAGTAGTAGCAGTAGCAGCAGCAGATGTAGTAATAGTACTATTTGTAGTAGTAGTCATAGTAGTAGTAGTATTAGCAGTAGTAGGAGGCGTTGGAATAGGAACAGTAGTACAAGTAGTAGTGGTAGCTCTGGTGGTATTAGTAGTGGTAATAGTAGAAGAAGTAGTAGTAGTATTTGTAGCGGCAGAAGTAGTAGTAGTAGAAGTAATAGTAGTAGTATTAGTATAGTATTAGTAGCCGCTGTGGCAGTAGTAGTAGTAGTAGTAGTAGTAGTAGAGGTTGTAGCACTTGTAGAAGCAGCAACAACAGTAGTAGCACTAGTAACAATAGTAGTAGTAGTAGTACCAGGAGCAATAGTAGTAGTAGTATAACTAATAATAGTAGTAGTACTTGTTGTTGTTGTTGTAATAGTTGTGGTGGGAGGAGTAGGAGTAGGAATTGGTGTAGTAGTAGTAGTACACGCAACAGTACAAGTAATAGTAGTAGTAGTAGTAGTACTAGTAGTACCTGCAGCAGCAGTAGGTTTAATAGTTGTAGTAGTAGTAGTAGTTGCTGTTGTATTAGTAGGAGTAGCAGCAGTAGTAGGAGTTATAGTTGTTGTAATAGTTGGGGCAGTAGTAGTAGTAGCTGCAATAGTAACAGCGCCAGTAGTAGTAGTAGTAGTGTAAGCAGTGGTAGAGGAAGTAGTAGTAGTCGTAATGGTATCCATAATTGTAGTTGTAGTAGTAGTAGTTGTAGAAATAGTAGTTGGAGTTGTAGTAGTTGTAGTCGTAGTAGTAGTAGTTGCAGAAGAAGTAGTAGTAGTTGCAGTTGTTATTGTTGTAGAGGAAGTGGTAGTAGTAGTAGTGGTAGTTGTTGTAGAAGAATTAGTAGGAATAGCAGTAGCAGCAGTAGTAGTAGGAATAGCAGCAGCAGTATTAGTAGTAGTAGTTGTTGTTGTAGAAGAAGAAGTTGTAGTAGCAATAGTCGTAGTTGTATTGGTAGTGGGAGTAACAGCTGCAGCAGGAGTACTCGTAGTTGTTGTAGTAGTTGTTGTAGAAGTACTATTAGTAGTAGTAGTAGTAGTAGTAGTAGTAGTAGTATTAGTAGTGGTAGTAGTAATAGTAATAGTACCAGTAGCAGTAGTAGTTGTAGTGCAAGTAGTAGTTGTAGTTGTTGTTCTTGTTCTTGTTGTTGTTGTTGGAGTAATAGTAGTAGTAGTAGGAGTAGTAGTAGTAGTAGTAGGTGTAGTAGTAGCAATTGGTTTAGTGGTTGTACTAGTAGGTGTAGTAGTGGTAGTGGAAGTAGTAGTTGTCGCAGTAGGAGTAGTAGCATTCGAAGTAGTAGTACTTGTACTAGTAGTTGTAGTGGTAGTAGTTGTAGGAGTTGTAGTAGTTGCAACCGGAGTTCTAGTAGTGGTTGTTGTTGTTGTTGTTGTCATTATGGAAGAAGTATTAGTAGTCGTAGTAGTAGCATGAGTAGCAATAGTAGAAGCAGAAATAATAGTAGCATTCGGAGTTTGAGTAGTAGTAGTTGTTGTTGTTGTAGTAGTTGGAGTGACAGAAGGGGTTGGTATAACAGTAGGGCGAGTTGTCAGTGTAGTTGTAGTAGTAGTTGCAGTAGTTATATTAATAATCGTAGTAGTTGTTATGGCAGCAATAGTAGTAGTAATGCTACTACTACTACTACTACTACTAGTAGTTGTAGTAGTAGTACTACTACTAGTAGTAGTAGTAATAGCTTCGCCAGTAGCTGCAACAGCAGCAGTAGCCGTGGTAGTAGTAGTAGTATTATTTGAAGCAGTAGTAGTAGTATTTGCACCAGTAATAGTAGTAGTAGCACGAGTACTAGTAGGAATAGGAGTAGGAGTAGTAGTAGTAGTAGTACTAGTAGTTGTAGTAGTTGTAGGAGTAGGAGTTGGAGTTGGAGTAGTAGTAAGAGTTGTAGTAGTAGTGGCAGTACTAGTAGGAAAAGAAGTAGTAGGTGTAGTAGCGGTAGGAGGAGGAGGAGGAGGAGTAGTAGTAGTAGTAGTAGTAGCGATAGCATTTGTAGTAGTAGCATAAAAAGTAGTAGCAATAGTTGTAGAAAGAGTAGCAGTTGGAGTAGTAGTTATAGTAGTTTTAGGAGTCATAGTTGTAGTAGTAGTAGTAGTGGTGGTAGTAGTAGTAGTAGTAGTAGTTGTTGTTGTTGTTATAATAGTAGTAGCAATAATTATAGTAGCAGGTGTAGTAGTTGTAGAAGTAGTACTAATAGTAGTAGTAGCACAAGCACTACAAATAGTAGTAGTAGTACTAGTAGTAGAAGTAGTCATTGTAATAGGACTACTACTAGTAGTAATAGTAGTGTTAGTAGTAATAGTAGTAGTAGTAGTCGTAGGTGTAGAAGTAGGAGTAGGAGTTGTTGTAGTTGTGGTTGGAGCTGGTGTAGGAATAGTAGTTGTTGTTGTTATTGTTGTTGAAGTAGAAGTAGTATTAGCCGTAGTTATTGCTGTAGGAGTAGTATTAGTTATAGTAGTGTTAGTAGTAGTGGCAGTTGTAACAGTAGTATTTGTTATAGTAGTAGTAGTAGCAGAAGGAGTTGGAGTAGGAGCAGTTGTATTTGTAATAGAAGTAGTAGCAGTAGCAGTGGCAGCAAAAGTAGTATCGGACATAGTAGTAGTAGTAGTAGTAGCAATCGAAGTAGTTATTGTAAAATATTAGTAGCAATAGTAGTAGCAGTGCAATAGTGGTTGCAGCAGAAGTAAAAGTAGTGGCAATAGTAGTAGGAGTAGTAGTTGTTGTAGTTATCGAAGGAGTGGTCGGAGTAGGAGTTGGAGTAGGAGTGGCAGTACGCATTGTTGTTGTAGTAGTACTACTCGAAGTAGTAGTAGTAGTAGCAGTAGCAGGCGTCGGAGTAGTTGTATTAGTTGCATGGCGAGGAGGAGGAATAGTAACAGTAATAGTCGTAGGAATCGGAGTAATAGCAGTACGAATCGTAGTAGTAGTAGGAGTGCCCATAATAGCAATAGTTGGAGTAATAGGAGTTGTAGGCGTAGTAGCAGCAGTAGTAACAGTAGTGGTAGTGGTTGTAATAGTAGCATTAGTAGTAGTATTAGCTATAGTAGCAACTGTAATAGTAGTCGCAGCAGTAGTAGTAGTAGAAGTAGTAGTAGTAGTAGTAGTAGTAGCAGCAACAGAAGTCATAATAGCAACAGCAGTAGCAGTATTTCGAATAGTAGAGGAGTATGAGTTGGAGTTGGAGTTGGAGTGGTAGTAGCAGAAGTAGTAGTAGTATTAGTAGTACTGGTCACAGCAGTAGTAGTAGTAGCAGTAGTTGTAGTGATAGTGGTAGTAAGAGTAGTAGTTTTAAGCCTAGTAATAGTAGCAGTCGAAGTAGTTGTACTAGTAGTAGCAGTAGTAGTATTGAATTCGACCTTCCTAACGCCGGCGATGCTCGCCGAAATGTTCGAGGTCTCGGAAGCGTTTCTTAAGAACGAAAGTAGCAACAAGAAATGTAGTAAAATTAGTAGTAGTAGTGGTAGTAGCGGTAGCAATAGTAGTAAAAGTAGTAGTAGTCAGAGTAGTAGTTGTAGTAATAGTTGTTGTTGTTGTAGTAATAGTAGTAGTTATTGTTGTCGTAGCAGTACTAGGAGTAGCAGTACTTCTAGTAGCAGAAGTAATAGTAGGTGTAGCTTTAGTAGTAGGATTTGGTCTATGAGTAGTAGTAATAGCAGTAGTACTAATTGTAGCAGTAGTAGTAGTCGTAGCAATACTAGTAATATTAGTAGTGGTGGTGGTGGTGGTAGTAGTAGTAGTAGTAGCAGCTGCAGCAGTAGTTGGTTTAATAGTTGTAGTAGTAGTTGTTATTGTTGTAGCAGTAGTAGGAGTTGTAGTTGTTGTTATAGTAGTGGCAGTAGTAGTAGTAGCCGCAGTAGTAACAGTGCTAGTAGTAGTAGCAGCAGCAGCAGCAGTAGTGGTAGTAGTAGCGGCATAAGGAGTGGTAGAAGAAGTAGTAGTAGTCGTAGCCATAGTTGTAGCTGTAGTAGTAGTAGTAGTAGTAGAAATAGTAGTTGGAGTTATAGTAGTTATAGTCGTAGTAGTAGTAGTTGCAAAAGAAGTAGTAGTAGGTGTGGTTGTTATTGCTGTAGAAGAAGTGGTTGTTGTTGTGGAGGAATTAGTAGGAATAGCAGCCGCAGTAGCAGCAACAGTATTAGTAGTAGTTGTTATTTTTGTTGTTGTAGAAGAAGTAGTGGTAGCAGTAGTCGTAGTTGTATTGGTAGTGGGAGTAGCAGCAGTAGCAAGAGTACTCGTAGTTGTAGTAGTAGTAGTTGTAGAAGTACTATTAGTAGTAGTAGCAATAGTAGTAGAAGAAGAAGTAGTATTGGTAGTGGTAGTAGTAATAGTAGTAGTAGTAGCAGTAGTAGTAGTTGTTGTTGTTGTTGTTGTTGTTGTTGTTGTTGTTGTTGTAGTAGTAGTAGGTGTAGTAGTAGCAATTGGTTTAGTGGCTATGCTAGTAGGTGCAGTAGTTGTAGTGGAAGTAGTAGTTGTTGTAGTAGGACTAGTAGCATTCGAAGTAGTAGTACTTGTACTAGTAGTTGTAGTAGTAGTAGTCGTAGGAGTAGTAGTAGCTGCAACCAGAGTTCTAGTAGTAATTATTGGTGTTGTTGTTGTCATTCTGGAAGAAGTATTAGTAGTCATAGTTGTAGCATAAGCAACATTTGTAGAAGCAGAAACAATAGCAGCATTCAGAGTTTGAGTAGTAGCAATAGTTGGAGAGACAAAAGGGGTTGGTGTAACAATATGGGGAGTAGTCGATGTAGTAGTAGTAGTAGCAGTAGTAATATTAATAATAATTGTAGTAGTAGTAGCAGTAATAGTTGTAGTAGTAGTAATAATAGCTTCAGCAATGGCAGCAACAGCAGCAGTAGCTGTAATAGTAGCAGTAGTATTTGCAGCAGCAGTAGTAGTATTTGCACCAGTAGTAGTAGTAGCATGAGTAGCAGTAGGAGTAGGAGTAGGAGTAGTAGTAGTCGTAGTACCAGTAGTTGTAGTAGTAGTAGGAGTTGTTGTAGGAGTAGATGTTGGAATAGCAGTAGTGGTAAGAGTTGTAGGATAGTGGCAGTACTAGTAGGGAAAGAAGTAATAGGTGTAGTAGAGGTAGAAGTAGTAGTAGTAGTAGTAGTAGTAGCGGTAGCATTTGTAGTAGTAGTAGCAGAAGCAGTAGCAATAGTTGCATAAAGAGTAGCAGTTGGAGTAGTAGTTATACTAGTTGTAGGAGCCATAGTTGTTGTTGTTGTTGTAGTAGTAGTAGTTGTTGTTGTTGTACTAGTAATATAGCAGTAGTAGTTGTAGAAGTAGCAATAATAGTAGTAGTAGCGCAAGTACTACAAATAGTAGTGATAGTACTACTAGTAGTAGTAGTAGTAGAAGTAGTCATTGTAATAGTACTACCAGTAGTAGTAATGGTAGTGTTAGTAGTAATAGTAGTAGTATTCGTAGGTGTAGAAGTAGCTGTAGGAGTTGGAGTAAGAGGAGGAGTAGTAGTAGTAGTGGTAGTAGTAGTACTAGTTGTAGTAGTACTAGTAGTGGTACGAGTAGGAGTAGGAGTAGGAGTAGTAGTAGCAATAGTAGGAGTACGAGTTGTTGTAGTAGTGGTTGGAGCTGGTGTAGGAATAGTAGTAGTAGTAGTTGTTGTTGTTTTTATTGAAGTAGTAGTAGTATTAGCAGTAGTTGTTGCTGTAGGAGTAGTATTAGTTGTAGTAGTATTAGTAGTAGTGGCAGTTGTAACAGTAGTATGTGTCATAGTAGTAGCAAAAGTAGGAGTCGTAGTAGTAGCAGAAGGATTTGGAGTAGGAGCAGTTGTACTTGTAATATAAGTAGTAGTAGTAGCGGCAGCACAAATAGTATTGGACATAGTAGTAGTAGTAGTAGCAATCGAAGTAGTTATTGTAATAGTAGTAGCAATAGTAGTAGCAGTGCAATAGTGGTCATAGCAGAAGTAAAAGTAGTAGCAATAGTAGTTGGAGTAGTAGTTGTTGTAGTAGTTGCAGCAGTTGTAGTTATCGAAGGAGTGGTAGGAGTAGGAGTTGGAGTAGGAGTGGCAGTACGCATTGTAGTTGTAGTAGTACTAGTCGAAGTAGTAGTAGTTGTTGTTGTAGTAGGAGTATGAGTAGTAGTATTATTAGTATGAGGAGGAGGAGGAATAGTAATAGTAATAGTCGTAGGAGTAGGAGTACGAGTGGTAATAGGAGTAATAGCGGTAGGAACCATAGTAGTAGTAGGAGTGCCCATAATAGCAGTAGTTGGTGTAGTAGGAGTTGTAGGCATCGTAGAAGTAGTAGCTGCAGCAGTAATAGTACAAGCAGTAGTAGTAACAATAGTGGTAGTAGTTGTAATAGTAGCGTTAGTAGTAATAGTAGCTATAGTAGTAGTAGCAGTAGAAGTAACAGCAGTAGTAGTAGTAGAAGTAATGGTAGTTGTTGTAGTAGTAGTAGTAGTAGTAGCAAAAGTCTTAATAGCAGCAGTAGCAGTATTTGGAATAGTCGAGGAGTAGGAGTGTGAGTTGGAGTGGTAGTAGCAGAAGTAGTAGTAGTACTAGTAGTATTAGTCACACTAGTAGTAGAAGTAGCAGTAGTAGTTGTGGTAGTAGTAGTGGTAGTAGTTTTAGCCGTAGTAATTGTAGCAATCGAAGTAGCTGTAATAGTAGTAGTTGTTGTAGTAGTAGTAGTAAAATTAGTAGCAATAACAGTAGTAGTAGTAGTAGAGGTAGTAGCGGTAGCAGTAGTAGTAGTAATAGTTGTTGTTGTTGTAGTAATAGTGGTAGTTATTGTTGTAGTAGTACTACTAGCAGTAGGTATAGCTTTAGTAGTAGGAGTCGGTCTATTAGTTGTAGTAGTAGCAGTAGTACTAGTTGTAATAGCAACAGTAATAGTAGTAGTAGTAGTAGTAGGTGTAGAAGTAGGAGTAGGAGCTTGAGTAGGAGTTGTAGTAGTAGCAGTAGTAGTACTACCAGTAGTATGAGTAGGAGTTGGAGTGGTAGTAGTAGTAGCAATAGTAGCTGTAGGAGTAGAAGTAGTGGTGGTAGGAGCAGGAGTAGGAGTAGTAGTAGTTGTAGTTGTTGTTGTTGTTGTAGTAGAAGTAGTTTTAGTCATAGTAGTTGTTGTAGTAGTAGTATTATTTGTAGTAGTAGTAGTAATAGCAGCAAGAGTGGGCGTAGGATTAATAGTAATTGGAGCAGTGGTATTAGTAGTAGTAGTAGGAGTTGGAGTAGGAGTAGTAGCAGTTGTACTAGTAATAGAAGTAGTAGTAGTAGTAGCAGCTGCAATAATAGCAGTTGTAGTACTAGTACTAGTAGTAGTAGAAATTGGAGAAGTAGTGGTAATAGTAGTAATAGTAGTCATAGTAGTAGCAGTAGCAGTGGCAGCGGTAGTGGTAGTATAAGTGGTAGCTGTAGTAGTAGGGTAGCTGTAGTAGTAGGGTAGTTGTTGCTGTAGTAGTTGTAGTAATTGCAGTTGTTGGAGGAGTGGTAGGAGTAGGAGTTGGAGTAGGAGTGGCAATACGAGTTGTCATAGTAGTGGCAGTACTAGTAGGCAGAGTAATAGTAGCAGTAGCAGTTGTAGGTGTAGTGGTAGTAGTTGTAGTAGTAGGAGGAGGACTAGTAGTACTAGTAGTCGTAGTAGTCAGAGTATGAGTGGTAATAGGAGGAGTAGTAGTAGCAATAGTAGTAGTAGTAGGAGTGGTTGTAATAGCTATAGTTGGAGTAGCAGGAGTAATAGGCGTAGCAACAACGGTAGCAGTAGTAACATAAGTGGTAGCGGTTGTAGTAGAAGTGCTAGTAGTAGGAGTAGTAGTAGCAGTAATAGTAGTAGTAGAAGTAGTAGTAGTAGTAGCAGGAGAAGTCATAGTAGCAGTTGTAGATGTAGTAGTATTTGGAATAGCAGTAGGACTAGGAGTTTGAGTCAGAGTAGTAGTGGCAGACCTAATAGTAGTACTAGTAGTATTAGTTGCTGTAGTAGTAGTAGTAGTATTAGTAGTAGTAGTTGTAATAGGAGTAGTAGGAGTAGAAGTAGTTGTAGTAGTTGTAGTCATAGCTATAATAATAGTTATAGTAGTTGTTGTTGCAGTAGTAGTAGTGGCAGTATTAGTAGTAGTAGTAATAACAGTAGCCGTAGCAGTAGTAGTAATAGTAGCAGTAGTAATAGAAGCAGAAGCAGAAGCAGTAGTAATAAAAGTTGTAGTAGTAGTAGCAAGAGTAGTAGTAGTAGTAGTAGTAGTAGTAATAGTAACTCTAGTAGTAGTAGTGGTAGTAGTAATAGTAGTAAAAACAGTAGTACTATTAGTAGTAGTAATAGTAGGGGTCGTAGTAGTAGTAGTATTTGTAGTAGTAGGTTTAGTAGTAGTTGTACTAGCAGTAGTTGCAGTAGTAGTAGTAGTACTAGTAGTAGTAACAGTGCAAGTAGTTGTTGCGGTAGTGTGCAAGTAGTTGTTGCAGTAGTGGCTATAGTAGTAGTACTAGTAGTGGTGGTAGTATTAGTAGTAGTAGTAGTATTTGTTGTTGTTGTACTACTACTAATACTAGTAGTAGTAGTAGTAATCGAAGTAGGAGTAGTAGTAGTAGTAGGAGTTGCAGCCGCAGTAGTTATTGTAGTAGTTGTAGCACTAGTAGTAGCATTAGTAGTTATAGTAGTAGTAGTAGTAGTAGTAGTAGTAGTAGTAATAGTAGTAGTAGTAGTAATAGAAGTAGGAGTAGTAGTAGTAGGAGGAGTTGCAGCCGCAGTAGTTATTGTTGTAGCTGTAGTACTAGTAGTAGCATTATTAGTTGTTGTAGTAGTATTAGTAGTAGTAGTAGTGTTAGTGTGATTAATAGTAGTAGTAGGAGTATTAGGAGTAGCAATTGTACTCATTCTAGATGTTATAGTAATAGTAGTCATAGTAATAGTAGTAGTAGTAATAATTGTAGTAGTAGTAGTTGTTGTTGTGTTGTAGTAGTAGTCGTAGTTGTAGTACTAGTAGTAGGAGTAGTCCTTGGCATAGTAGTAGTTGGAGTAGGGGTAGTAGTAGTAGTTTGAGTACTAGTAGCAGTAGGAGTTGGATTTGGAGTACTGGTAGCAATACTAGTAGGAGTAGGTGTAGTAGTAGTAGCAGTAGTAGAAGTCGAACTAGGAATAGTAATAGTTATAGTAGTAGTAGTAGTAGCAGTAGGAGTTGTAGTAGTTAGAGTAGGGGTTGCAGTAGTAGTAGGAGTAGAAGTAGCAGAAGGAGTTGGGGTTGGAGCAGTAGTAGCAGTAATAGTAGTAGTAGTAGGATAGTAATATTAGTAATAGTAAAAGTAGAAGTAATAGTAGTAGCAGTAGCTACGACAATAGTAGTAGTAATGGTTGTAGTAGTGGCATTGACAGTCGTAGTCGCAGTAGTGGTAGTTGTATTAGTAGTAGTAATAGTACTAGTAGTTGTAGTTGTAGTTGTTATTATTATTATTGTTGTTGTTATTGTTGTTGTTGTTGTTGTTATTGTTGTTATTGTCATATTTGTAGTAGCAGCAGTAGTAGTAGCAGTAGTAGTAGTAGGAGTTGGAGTAGGGTTCGTAGCAGAAGTTGTAGTAGTTGGAGTAGGGGTTGTATTAGTAGTAGGAGTAGTAGTAGCAGAAGGAGTGGGGGTAGGAGCAGTAGTAGCAATAGTAGTATTAGTAATAAGAGTAATAAGAGTAGTAGTAGTAGAAGTAGTAGTAGCAATAGTAGTCGCAATAGTAGTAATAATAGCAGTAGTAGTGGTTGTAGTAGTGGCACTCGGAGTCGTAGTAGTAGCAGTAGTAGTTGTAGTAGTTGTGGTAGTAGTAGTAGCAGTAATACTACTAGTAGTAGTAGTACTAGTAGCAGTAGTAGTAATTGTTGTTGTTGTAGTAGTTGTAGTAGCAGTAGTAGGAGTTGGATTAGGGGTAGTAGTAAGAGTTATCATAGTTGGAGTAGGGGTTGTAGTAGTAGGAGGTGCAGTAGTAGCAGAAGGAGTCTCGTTACGAGTGGTAGTAGTAGTAGTAGTAGAAATAGTAGGAGTAGTAGCAGTAGTAGCAATTGTAGATTTTGTAGTAGTAATAGCAGTCGTAGCAATTGTAGATTTTGTAGTAGTAATAGCAGTCGTAGCAATTATAGATTTTGTAGTAGTAATAGCAGTCGCAGTAATAGTGGTAATAGTAGTAATAATGGTTGTAGTAGTCGTAGTAGTAGTAGCAGTTGTAGCAGTACTAGTAGTTGTAGTGTAGGAGTGTTTCGAGTAGAAGTATTAGTACGAGTCGTAGTAGTAGTAGTATTTGAAGGAGTGGCCGTAGTTGTAGGAGCAGCAATAGTGGTTATAGTAGTAGTAGTAGTTGTTGTGGTAGTAGTAGTAGTAATAGTTGTCATAGTAGGAGTGTAGTAGTAGTAATAGCAGTAGTAGTAGTAGGAGTAGTAGTAGTTGATGTTGTAGGACTGTTACGAGTAGTAGCCGTAGTAGTAGGAGGAGCAGCAGTAGTAGAAGCAGCAGTAGAAACAGTAGCAATAGTAGTAGCAGTGTTAAAGGTAATAACAGTAGTGGCAATGGTAGTATTAGTAGTAGGAGTAGTAGTATAGTAATAGTAGTAGTTATTGTTATTGTTGTTGTTGTAGTTGTACTAGTAGGAGTAATACTAGGAGTAGGAGTTGGAATAGGAGTAGTAGTCAGATTTGTTGTAGTAGTAGTAGTCGTAGTTGTTGTTCTAGTACTGGTAGTGGCAGTAGTAGGAGTAGGAGTAGTAGTAGTTATAATAGTTGTAGTAGTTGTTGTATTGGAAGTGCTAGCAATAGTAGTAGTCATCGTCGTTGTTGTTGTTGTAGTAGTAGTACTATAAGTAGCAGTAGTACTAGTAACAGCAACAGCAGCAATAGCAGTAGCACTAGTAATAGTAGCAATAGTTGTAGTCGTATTAGGAGTTGCATTAGTAGGAGTAGCAGTCGGAGTTGGAGTAGGGGTAGTCGAATTAGTAATAGTTGTAGTTGTGGCAATAGTAGGAATCATAATAGGTGTTAGAGTTGGAGTTGGAGTTATATTATGAGTTTTAGTAGTTGTAGTACTACCACTTGGAGTAGCAGTAGTAGCAGTTGTAGAAGTAGGATTAGTAGTAGTAGTACTAGTAGTAGTAGTAATAGTAGTAGTAGCGGTAGCTATAGTGGAAGTAGTAGTAGTAGTAGTAGTAGTAGCAGGTGTTGTGGTAGCAGCGGTAGTTGCATTAGTAGTAGTAACAATAGTAGCAGTAGAAGTTGAGATTCTAGTTTTAGCAATAGTAGTATTAGTCAGAGTTATGGTCAGAGTAATCATTGGAGTTGTAGTTGTCAGAGTAGTGGTAATAGCAACAGTTGTACAAGTGGCAGTAGTTGTCATTCTAGTAGTAGTAGTAGTAGGAGTAGTAGCAGCAACAACAATAGTAGTTGTAGCAGTAGTATTAGGCATAGTAGTTTTCATATTTGTAGTAGCAATTGTAGTAAGAATAGTAGTAGTTGTAGGAATTGTAGTTGTTGTAGCAGTACTAGTAGTAGTTGTAGTAGTAATAGTAGCATTGGTAGTAGTAGTAGTAGGAGGAGGAGGAGGATGAGTAGTATTAGTAGTAGTAGTAGCAGTAGTAGTAGTAGTAGTTGTTGTTGTTGTTGTATTAGTAGCAGTACTAGTAGTAGTATTAGTAGTAGTAGTAGTAGTAGTAGTAGTAGTAGTAGTAGTAAAGTAGCTATAGTAGTAGCAGTAGGAGTAGTAGTAGTAGTAGCAGTAGTAGTAGTAGTAGTAATAGTAGTAGTAGTAGCAGTAGTAGTAGTAGTAGTAGGAGTTGTCATAGTATTAGTAGTTGTAATAGGAGTAGCAGTAGGGGTTGTAGTTGTTGTAGTGGTATGAGTTGTAGTGGTAGTAGTAGTAGTGGTGGTGATAGTAGTTGTACTAGCAGTAGTACTACCTGTTGGAGTAGTCGTAATAGTAGTAGTTGTAGTTGTGGTAGTAGCAGTAGTAGTAATAGTAGTAGTACTAGTAGTTGGAGTAGTCGTAATAGTAGTAGTTGTGGTAGTAGCAGCAGCAGTAGTAGTTGTAGTAGTTCGAGTAGGAGTGGATGTTGCAGTAGTAGTAGTATTAGTAGGAGTAGTAGTAGTAGCTATAGGATTAGGAGTAGTGGCAATAGTAGCAGTAGTAGGAGTTTGTGTAGGGGTAGAAGTACTAATAGTAGGAGTAGTAGCAGTAGTAGTAGTGTGAGTATGAGTAGTAGTAGTATCAGTAGTAGTAGGAGTGGTGGTAGTAGCAATTGTACTAGTAATAGAAGCTGTAGAAGAAGTAGTAGTTGTAGTTGTTGTTGTTGTAGTAGTAGTAGTTGTAGTTGGAGTAGGGGTAGTAGCAGCAGTAGGAGTGATAGAAGCAATAGGAGTTGGAGTAAGAGGAGTAGTAGTAGTTGTTGTTGTTGTAGTAATAGTGGTGGTAAATAGTAATACAAGCAGCAGCAGCAGCAGTAGTAGCAGTAATAGCCGTCATTGTTGTAGTAGTAAAAGTAGTAGAAGCAGTAGTAGTAATAGATGTAGCAACAACAGCAATAGTAGTAGTAGCAGCTGTAGTAGTATTGTAAATCGCAGTAATAGTAGTAGTAGTAGTAATCGAAGTAGTAGGAGTAGTTGTTGTTATAGTAGTAGTAGTAATATTAGAAGTAGTAGTTTTTGTTATTATTGTAGTAGTAGTTGTAGTAGTAGCAGCAGTAGTTGTAGAAGCAGTAGAAGTAGCAATAGTAGTAGTAGTCCTAGTAGTAGATGTTGTAGTAGAAGCAGTAGCAGTAAGGGTAGTAGTAATAATTGTAGCTGTAGTTGTAGTAGTAGGAGAAGTAGTACGAGCAGTAGTAGTAGTAGCTGCAGCTACAATAGTAGTAGTAGTAGTAGTATTAGTGGTAGCAGTAGTAGAGCACTAGTTGTTGTAGCAGTGTAGTAGTAGTAGTTGTTGTACTAATAGTAGCAATAGTGGCAGTAGTAGTAGCAGTAGTTGTAGCAGCTACAATAGTAATAGTAGTAGTAATAGTAATAGTAGTAGTAGTAGTAGTAGTAGTACTAGTAGTAGTAGTAGTAGTAGTCGTACTAGTAGTAGTAGTTGGAGTAGGCGTAGGAGTTATAGTATTAGTGGTAGTTGTTGTAGTAGTAGTAGTAGTAGTGTTGGTATTAGTAGTATTAGTACTAGTAGTAGTAGTTCTAGTAGTAGCAGTAGTAGTAGTAGTTGTTGTTGTTGTAGTTGTAGTTGTAGTTGCAGTAGCGGTAGTAGTAGTAGTAGTAGTGGCAGTAGTAGTTATTGTTATTATTGTTGTTGTACTAGTAGTTGTGGAAGTAGTGGTAGTAGTAGTTTGGTGTGTTGGAGTAGGAGTCATCCTGGTCATAGAAGTAGTTGGAGTAGGAGTCATAGTGGGCATAGATGTAGTTGGAGTACGGGTAGTAGTAGTTGGCAGAGTAGTAGTAGCATTAGGCATTGTTTTACGAGGGGTAGTAGTAGTAGTTGTAGGGGAGATAGGAGTTGTGGTAGTCGCAGTCGTAGGAGTTGGAGTAGGAATAGTAGTAGTTGTTAGAAGGAGTAGTAGTAGTAGTTGTAGAAAGAGGAGCATTAGAATTAGTAGTAGTAGTGTCAGTATTCGTAGTAGTAGTAAAAGTAGTCGTAGTAGCAATTGTACTGGTTGTAGAAGTAGTAGTAGTAGTATAGCAATAGTAGTAGTAGTTGTTGTTTTTATTGTAGTAGTAGTAGCAGTATTTGTAGTAGCCGTAGTAGTAGTATGAGTTGGAGTAGTAGTAGTAGTTGGCATAGTTGTAGTAGGAGTAGGCGTATTAGAAGAAGGAGTAGTTATAGCCGCAGGAGTTGGAGTAGGAGTAGTTGTTGTTGTAGTAGTAGTAGTAGTTGTTGTTGTTGTAGTAGTAGTAGTGTTAGTATTAGTAGTTGTACTAGTAGCAGTATCAGTATTAGTAGTTGTACTAGTAGCAGTATCAGTATTAGTAGTAGTAGTACGAGCAGTAGTAGGAGTAGTAGCAGTAGCAGTAGGTGTAGGAGTAGGAGTAGTGGTAGGAGTTGAAGTAGGAGTTGGTGTAGGAGTAGGAGTAGTAATAGGAGTAGTAGTAGCAGAAGTAGAATTGTTAGTATTTGTGGTAGTTGTACAAGTAGTTGTTGGAGTAGTAGTAAGAACTGTACATGTAGTAGTGGTGGTGGTAGTAGTAGCAGTTGTTGTTGTTTTTGTTGTTGTTGTTGTAGTAGTAGAAGTAGCAGCAGCAGCAGCAGCAGTAGTAGTAGTAGTAGTAGTAGTAGTAGTAGTAGTAGTAAGAGCAGCAACAGCTATAGTGGTAGTTGTAAGAATAGCAGTAGCAATAGTAGTAGTAGTTGGAGTAGCAGTAGTAATAGTAATAGTAGTTGGAGTAGTTGGTGTAGGGCTGGGAGTAGTTGTGGGAGGGGCGGAAGTGGTAGGAGTTGGAGTAGCGGTAGTAGTTGTTGTAGTAATAATAGTAATAGTAGTAACAATAATAGTAGTATTAGTCATGGTAGTAGTATTAGTAGCAGTAGTAGTAGCGGTAGCAGTTTTGTAGTAGTAGTAGCAGCAACGGTAGCTATAGTTGTAGTAGTAGTAGTAGTAGTAATAGTAGTGGTAGTCGTATAAATCATAGTAGTAGTAGAAGTAGTAATTGGAGTAGTAGGAATTATTGTAGTTGTAGTTGTAGCAGTAATAGTAGTAGTTGTAGTAGCAGTAGTAGTATGAGTTGTAGTAGCAGCAGTTGTAGTAGTAGTAGCAATGATAGCAGCAACAGCAGTAGCAGCAGCAGCAGTAGTACTAGTAGTAGTTGTAGTAGTTGTTGTTGTAGTTGTGGTTGTAGAAGCAGTAGTAGTAGTAGCAGTTATTGTTGTAGTATGAGAAGTAGTAGGAACAGCAAGAACAACTGTAGTAGTAGTAGTTGTTGTTGTTGTAGTAGTAGTAGTGCAACAGTAGCCATAGTACTCGTAGCAGTTGTTGTTGTTGTTGTAGTAGTACTAGTAGCAGTGGTAGTAGTTGTCGTAGTGGTAGCTGTAGCAGCAAAAGTAGTAATAGTCCTAGTAGTAGTCGTACTAGTAGTAGTAGTAGCAGTAGTAGCAGTTGTTGTAGCAGCAATAGTAATAGTAGTAGTAATGGTAGTAGTAGTAGTAGCGGTAGTAGTATCAATTGTAGCGGCAGTGGCTGTAGTTGCAGCAGCAGCAGCAGCAGCAGTAGTAGTAGGCATAGCAGTAGAAGCAATAGTACTAGTAGTAGTGTTAATAGTAGCAACAGTGGCAGTAAAAGCAGCAGGAGCCATACTAGCAGTAGTAGCAGTAGCAGTAGCAGAAGTAGTAGTAGTAGCAGGAGCACAAGTCCTAGTAGCAGCGGTAGTTATAGGAATAGCAGTAGCAGAAGTAGCCAGAGAAGCTGGATCAGTAGTGGTGGTGGCGTTAGTAGCAGCAGCAGCAAGAGCAGTAGCAGTAGTAGTAGTTATTGTTGTTGTAGTAGTAGTTATAGTTGTAGTTGTAGTAGCAGTGGCCGTAGACGTTATTGTTGTTGTTGTTGTACTAGTAGTAGCAGTAGTTGTAGTAGTTATTGTTGTTGTTGTCGTACTAGTAGTTGTGCAAGTCGTGGCAGTAGTATTATTCAGAGTTGGAGTGGGAGTCATAGTGGCTGTAGACGTAATTGGAGTAGGAGTCACAATAGGCGTAGTAGTAGTTCAACTATGGGTAGTAGTTGTTGGAGAGTAGTAGCAGCAGTAGCCATTGTATTACGAGGGGCAGCAGTAGTTGTTGTATGAGTGTTAGGAGTAGTAGTAGTAGCAGTCGTAGTAGTTGGAGTAGGAATAGTAGTAGTTATTAGAAGGAGTAGTAGACGTAGTTGTTGTAGTAGTAGTAGAATGAGGAGTGTTAGAATTAGTAGTAGTAGTAGTAGTAGGAGTAGTAGTAGTAGCAATTGTACTGGCAGTAAAGAAGTAGTAGTAGTAGTAGTAGTAGTAGTAGTAGGAGTAGTAGTAGTAGTAGTAGTAGTTGTTGTTGTTGTTGTTGTAGTAGTAGTAGTAGTAGCAGTAGTAGTAGTAGGTGTTGTATTAGTTGGAGTAGGGGTAATTGTAGTAGTAGGAATAGTAGTAGCAGTAGGACTTGGAGGAGTAGTAGGAGGAGGAGGACGAGGAGTAGTAGTAGTCGTTGTACTAGTAGTAGTAGTAGCAGTAGCAGTAGCAGCAGTAATAGTAGTAATAGCAGCAGTAGTAGTAGTAATAGTAGTAATAGCAGCAGTAGTAGTAGTAGAAGTAATAGTAGTGTTAGTATTAGTTGTAGTGGTCGTAGTAGGAGTACGAGTAGTAGTAGGTGAATAGTTGAAGTAGTAGTTGTAGTTGTAGCAGTTGCAGTAGTATTAGTAGTAGTTGTGGTACTAGTTGTAGTTTTAGTGCTAAAAGTCATAGTGCTAGTAGTAGTAGTAGTAGTAGTAGTAGTACTTGTTGTTGTTGTTGTTGTTGTTGTTGTTGTAGTGGTGGTAGTGGTAGTAGTAGTTGTTGTTGTAATTATCTTAATAGTTGGAGGGGTTGTTGTATTAGTAGTTGTAGCAAGAGTATTAGTAGTAGGAGTAGTAGTAGGTCTGGTAGTATAGTAATATAGTAGTAGTTGTTGATGTTGTAGTAGGAATAGTAGTAGTTGTTGCAGTAGTAATAGTAGTAGGAGTTGGAGTTGGAGTAGTAGTAGGATTTGTAGTAGTTATAGTAGTGGGAGTAGGAGTACTCATAGCAGCAGTGGTAGGTGTTGGAGTAGTAGTAGTAGTAGTAGTAGTAGCAGTAATTGAAGTAATAAGAGTGTTAGTATTAGTCGAAGTAGTACCTGTAGTAGTTGTAGTAATATTAGCAATTGTACTAGTAGAAGTAATATTAGTTGTGGTTGTAGTAGTAGTATTAGTAGTGATAGTAGTAGTTGTGGTACTAGCAATAGTAGTTGTAGCAATAATAGTAGTCGTAGTTGGAGCCGGAGTGGTAGTTGCAGTAGCAGTAGTGTTAGGGGGAGTAGCAGCAGTAGCAGTAGGAGTAGAGTAGTAGTAGTAGTAGGAGTTGGAGTAGGAGTTGGTGTAGGAGTAGGAGTAGTAATAAGAGGAGTAGCAGCAATAGTAGAATTGTTAGTATTTCTAGTAGTTGTACAAAAAGTTGTAGGAGTAATAGTAGTAAGAATTGTACTTGTAGTAGTAGTAGTCGTAGTAGTAGTTTTAGTGGTAGTAGTAGTAGTAGTAGCGGCAGTAGTGGCAGTAGTAGCAGTAGTAGTAGTAGTAGGAGTAGCAGCAGCAGTAGTAGTAGTAGAGTAGTTGTAGTAGTTGCAGTAGTAGTGGGTCGTAGTAGTAGTAGTGTAGTTGTTGTTGTTGTTGTAGTAGTAGTAGTAGTAGTAGTAGTAGTAGTAGTTATTTGTTGTTGTTATTGTTGCTGTTGGAGTAGTTGGTGTACGGATAGGAGTAGTTGCTGGAGAGACGAAAGTGGTTGGAGTTGGAGTAAGAGTAGTAGTAGCAGTAATAGTAGTAGTTGTTTGGTAGTAGTAGCAGTATAGTAGTAGTAGTAGTAGTAGTAGTAGTAGGAGTAGTAGTTGGTAGTAGTAGTAGTAGTAGTAGTAGTACTAGTAGTAGTAGTAGTAGTAGTAGTAGTAGTAGTAGTAGTAGTAGTAGTACTAGTAGTAGTAGTAGTAGTAGTAGTAGTAGGAGTAGTAGTAGTATTCGTAGCAGTAGTAGTAGTGGTAGCAGTATTAGTAGCAGTAGTAGCAGCAACAGTATTAATAGTAGTAGTGGTGGTGGTGGTGGTAGTATAAATCGTAGTAGTAGCAGAAGTAGTAATTGGAGTAGTAGTAGGAGAAGTAGTAGAAGTAGTAGAAGTAGTGGAAGAAGTAGTAGTAGTAGTACTAGTAGTTAGTAGAAGTAGTGGAAGAAGTAGTAGTAGTAGTACTAGTAGTTGGAATAGTAGTAGTAGTTGTAGTTGTGATTGTAGGAGAAGTAGCAGCAGTAGTGGTAGTAATATTAGTAGTAGTAGTAGTAGTAGTAGTACTAGCAGTAGTAGTACTAGTGGTCGTAGATGTAGTAGTAGCAGTACTAGAAGTAATAGTTGTTGTGTTAGTAGCTGTAGTAGTAACAGAAACAATAGTAGTTATTGTTATAGTAGCAGAAGTAGTTGTTGTGATAGTGGCAGCAACATTGGTAATAGTAGTTGTTGGAGTGTTAGGAGTAGTAGTAGTACTGGGAGTAGTAGTAGTAGGAGTAGTAGTAGTAGTAATAATAGTAGTAGTAGCGGTTGTAGTGGGGGTGATAGTAGTGGGAGTAGTAGAAGTAGTAGTAGTAGTTGTTGTTGTTGTCGTAGTAGTTGTTGTTTTTATTATTGTACTACTAGTAGTTGTACTAATAGTAGAAGAAGTAGTAGTTGTAGTTGTAGTAGCAGTAGTAGTAGTAGTTGTAGTTAGAACTGGAATATTACTAGGAGGAGTTGTAGTTGTAGTAGTGGTAGTAGTAGTAGTTGAAGTAGTAGTCACATTTTTCGTGGAGGGGTGGTAGTAGCATTAGCAGTGGTAGTAGTAGACAAGTAGTAGTAGTAGTAGTAGCAGTAGCTATAGTAGGTGCAGTAGTTGTACTGGCAGAATCTGAAGTAGTAGTCATAGTAGTAGTAGTAGTGGTAGTAGTGGTAGCAGAAGCAGCAGTAGTAGTGGTGGTGGTAATAGTAGTGGTAGTAGTAGCAATAGAAATACTAGCAGTAGTAGTAATAGTTGTAATAGTATTGGCAACAATAGTACTAGGAGTGTTCAGAGTTGTACTAATAGTAGTAATAGTTCTAGTAGTCGCAGGAGTAGTAGGAGTATTAGGATTACTAGTAGCATTAGTAGCAGTAATAGCAATAGTAGTAGTAGGAGTAGTAGTGGTTGTAGGTGCAGAAGGAAGTGCAGTAGTAGTAGTAGGTGTAGTAGTAGTAGTATTAGCAGCAGGAGTAGTAGTAGTAGTACTAGTAGTGGTAGTAGTATTAGATGTAGAAGTGCCAGTAGTTGTAGTAGTAGGAGTTGCAGGAATAGCTATAGTAGTAGTTGTTGTAGTAGTAGTGGAAATCTCAGTAGTAGAAGTAGTAGTAGTAGAAGTCATGGTAGTAGTTGCAGTAGTTGTGGTAGTAGTTCTAGTTGTAGGGGTAGTAGTAGGAGTAGTTGCTGTTGTAGTAGTAGTAAGAGTGGTAGTAGTAGCGACGGAAGTAGTAGTAGTAGTATTAGTAGTAGTAGCTGTAGTTCTCGGAGGAGTTGGAGTAGGAGAAGTAATAGGAGTAGTAGTAGTTGGAGTAGGGGTAGTAGTAGTAGGAGTTGTAATAGCAATAGGAGTTGGTGTGGGATTCATTATAGCAATACCAGTAGTAGTTGTAGTAGTTGAAGTAGTACTAGTTGTAGTACTAGTAGTAATAGCGGCAGTAGTAGTAGTAGTAGTAGTATTCATAGTATTAGTTGTTGCAGAAGTGGAAGGAGTAGTAGTAGTAGCAGTTGTACTAGTAGTAATGTAGTAGTAGTCTTAGTAGTAGTAGTAGAAGTGGTGGTAGTAGTAGTAGTAACAGGAGTAGTAGTTGTTATAGTAGTTGTTGTTGTTGTAGTAGAAGCAATAGTAGCAGCAACAGTAGTAGGAGTAGTTGTACTATTAGTAGTAGGAGTGTTTGGAGTAGTAGTATTAGTATAGGGAATAGTACGAGTAGTAGTAGTAGTATTAGGAGTAGTAGTAATAGAAGTAGTAGTAGCAGTTGTAGTAGTAGTAGTAGTAGTAGTAGCAGCGACTATAGTAATAATTGTAGTAGTAATTGTACTTGTAATAGCTATAGTAGTTGTTGTAGTAGTTGAAGTAGTTGGAGTAGTATTTAGAGTTGGAGTAGGAGTAGGAGTAGTAGTGGGAGTAGTAATGTTAGTGGTAGTTGTTATAGCAGTAAAAGTAGTAGTGTTAGTATTAGTAGTATTAGTAGTAGTAGTAGTTGTTGTAGGTAATAGTAGTAATAGTTATATTAGTAGTTATAGTTGTAGTTGTAGCAGTAGTAGCGGTAGTAGTAGTGGTGGTGGTGGTGGTAGTAGTAGTAGTATTTGCTGTTGTTGTACTAGTAGTTGTAGAAGTAGTAGTAGTGGTAGTAGTATGAGTTGGGGCTGGTGTCATAGTAGGAGTAGTAGTATTTAGAGTATGGGTAGTAGTAGTTGAAGGAGTAGTAGTAGCAGTAGGATTTGGAGTACGAGTGGCATTAGCGGTAGTTGTAGGAGTAATAGGCATAGTAGTAGAAGTAGTAGTAGGAGTGGGAGTAGGAATAGTAGTAGTTGTAGGAGCTGCAACACCGGCATCTATTGTTGTGGTAGAAGTTGTAGTTGATGCACTAGTAGTAGTAGTAGTTGTACTTGATGTTGAAGTAGAAGTAGTAGAAGTAGTAGTAATTATTGTAGTAGTAGTTGGAGTAGTAGTAGGAATAGTAATAGTTATAATAGTAGTAGTTGGCGGAGTAGTAGTAGTACTAGTTGTAGTTGTAGCTGTTGTGTAGTACTAGTAGCAGTAGTAGCCCTAGTAGTAGTAGTAGTAGTGGTAATACTAGTAGTAGTGGCATTGGTAGTTGTAGTAGCTGGACTACTAGTAGAAGTAGTAGTAGTAGTAGTAGTAGCAGCATCAACAGTAGTAGTAGTAGTTGTAGCAGTATTTGTGCTAGCAGAAACTATACGAGTAATAGTAGTAGTAGTAGGAATGTTTAGAGTAGTAGTATTAGTACAATTAGAAGTAGTAGTAGTAGTAGTAGGAATGGTAAGATTAGTAGTAGCTATTAAAGTAGTCATAATAGTAGTAATAGTAGTAGTAGTAGTAGTAGTAGTAGTAGTAGTAGTAGTAGTAGTAGGAGTTATAATAGTAGCACTAGAAGTCATAATATTAGTCATAGTAGTAGTTGTAGTACTTGTAGTAGTAGTGTTAGTAATAGTAGTAGTAGTCGTAGTAGGAGTTACTATAGTAGTAGTTGTATTGGTAATAGTAGTTGTTGTAGTAGTAGTAGTAGTAGTAGTAGTAGTAGTAGTAGTAGTAGTAGTAGTAGGTGAAGTAGTATTAGTAGTTGTAGTAGTAGTTGTAGTAGTAGTAGGTGAAGTAGTATTAGTAGTTGTAGCAGTAGTAGTAGTAGTAGTAGGAGTGTTAGTAGTAGTAGTAGTAAGATGAGTAGTAGTATTAGTAGTAGGGGTAGTAGTATAGTGAGAGTAGTAGTAGTGGTTGTAGTAGTTGTAGTAGTAGTAGTAGTAGTAGTAGTAGTAGTAGTAGTAGTTGTTGTTGTTGTTGTTGTTGTTGTTGGAATAGCAGGTGGAGTTTGTGTAGGAGTAGTAGTAGGGTTTGTAGTAGGAATAGTACTAGCAATAGTTGGATTAGTAGTAGTTGTTGTTGTTGTTATAGTAATAGTAGTGGTTATAGTGGAAGTCCTACTAATAGTAGTAGTTATTGTAGTAGAAGTTGTAGTAGTGGTAGTAGTAGAAGAAGCAGTTGCAGGTGTACTAGCTACAGCAGCATTAGTAGTAGCAATAGTCATGGTAGTATTAGTTGCAGTAGTGGTAGCGATAGTATTAGTTGGAGTAGGAGTAGGAGTTTGAGTAGGAGCAGTCGTAGTAGTAGTAGTTGTGGTAGTGGTGGAAGTAGGAGTAGTGGTAGGAGTCGGAGTTGGAGTCAGAGTTATAGTAGGCATTGTAATAGTTGTAGTACTACTAGTATGAGTAGTAGTAGTATAAGTAATAGATGTGGTAGTAGTAGTAGTAGTAGCAGCAGCATTAATAGTAGTGGTAGTAGTAGTTGTTGCAGTAGGGTTGTAATAAGAGTAGTAGTACTAGTAGTACTAGTAGTTGCAGTAGTCGTTGTAGTAGTTATTGTATTAGTACTATCAATAGTAGTAGCAGCAGTAGTAGTAGTAGTAGTAACAGTAGTAGTAGTTGTTGTTGTAGTAGCAGTAGAAGTCATAGTAGTAGTTGGAGTAAGAGTAGTAGTTGAGGTAGTAGTCGTAGTAGCAGCAGGAGTTCGAGTAGGAGTAGGAATAGTAGTAGTCATAGTAGTAGTAGAAGTAGGAGTAGTAGGGGTTGCAGTAGTAGTAGTAGCAGTTATAGTAGTAGGTGTTGGAATAATAGTAGAGGTAGTAGTAGTAGTAAAAGTAGCAGTAGTACTACTAGCTGTAGGAATAGTAGTAGTCGTAGGAGTAGTTATTCTTGCAGTCGTAGTAGTAGGAGTAGTAGTAGCAGTAGTTGTAGTAATATTAGTAGTAGTCGTAGTAATGATAGTAATAGTAATAGTAATAGTAGTAGTTGTTGTAGTAGTTGTTGTAGTAGGAGTTGTAGTTGGAGTAGTAGTAGGAGTTGTAGTTGTTGGAGTAGTTGTAGCAACAGTACTTGTAGTTGTAGTTGTAGTAGGAGTTGGAGTAGGGGTAGGAATAGTTGTAGTTGTAGTAGTAGTTGTAGGAGGAGTGGTAGTAGTTGGAGTAATAGTAGTAGCAGTAGTAGGAGTAGGGGTTAAAATAGTAGTAGACGTAGTAGTACAAGTAGTAGTAGTAGTAGAAGTAGTAGGAATAGTAATACTCGTAATTGTAGTAGTAGTAGTAGTAGTAGTAGTAGTAGTAGTAGTAGTAGTAGTAGTAGGTGAAGTAGTATTAGTAGTAGTAGTAGTAGTAGTAGTAGTAGTAGTAGTAGCTACAGCTGTAGTAGTAGTAGTAGCAACAACAAAAACAGCAGCAGTAGTAGTTGTTGTTGTTGTTATGGCAGTAGTAGTAGTAGTATTAGAAGTGGTAGTAGTAGTAGTAGCAATAGCAATAGTAGGACTAGTACTAGTAGTTGTAGCAGTAGCAATTGCTGTAATATTTGTAGTAGTACTAGTAGTAGCAAGAGTTGTAGTAGTAATAGTTGCAGCAACAGTAGTAGCAGTAGTAGGGGGAGGGTTAGGATTAGTAGTAGTAGTAGTAGCAGTAGTAGTATTAGTAGCAGTAGCAGTAATAGTTGTAGTCGGAGCAGTAATGGCAGTCGGCATAAGAGTAGTGGTAGTAGTAGGAGTAGTTGTAGTAGTAGGGTTAGTGTTAGTAATAGTAATACTTGCAGTAGGAGTAGTAGTTGTAGCAATTGCACTAGTAGTAGAAGTAGTAGTAGTAGAAGTAGTAGTAATAGTAGTTATTGTTGTTGTAGTAGTAGTAGAAGGAGTAGTAAAAGAAGTAGTAGTCGTGGCAGTATTAGGAGCAATAGCAGTAGCAACAGTAGTAGTTGTAATAGTAGTTGAAGTCCTAGTAGTAGTTGAAGTCGGGGTTTTAGTAACAGTAGTATGAATAGTAGTAGTCGTTGGAGTAGTAGTGTTAGTAGGGTTAGTGTTAGTACTAGTAGTACCTTCAGTATGAGTAATAGTTGTAGCAATTGCACTAGTAGTAGTAGTAGTAGTAGTAGTATTAGTAGTAGTAGTAGTAGATGTAGAAGTAGTAGTAGCAGTAATAGAAGTAGTAGTAGGAGGAGGAGGAGGAGCAGCAGCAGCCGCAACAGTAGTAGTAGTAATAGTAGTAGTAAAAGTTGTACTAGTAGTCATAGTAGCAGTAGAAGTCAGGGTAGTGGTAACAGTAGTATTAGTAGTATCTTTTGCTGTCAGAGTAGTAGGGGGAGTAGTAGTTATTGTTGCAATAGTAGAAGCTTTGGTTCCAGGTGGAGTTGAAATAGGAGTAGTAATAGGTGTAGTAGTAATTCGAGTGGGGGCAGTAGTAGTAGAAGGCATTAGAGTAATACTAGGAGTTGGAATAGTTGTCATGGTAGCTATAGTAGTAGTAGGAGGAGGAGTAGTAGAAGTAACAGTCATAGGAGTAGGAGTATGAATAGTAGTCATTGTTGTAGTAGTAGGAGTGGTAGCAACAGAAGTAGTAGTAATAGTAGTAGCAGTAGCTATAGTAGTAGCAACTGCAATAGTAGAAGTAGTCATTGTTGTAGTATTCATTATAGTTGTTGTAGTAGCAGTACTAGGAGTAGTAGTGGTAGCAGTTGCACTACTAGTAAATCAATAATAGTCTTAGTATTAGTAGTAGTAGCAGTAGTAGGAGTAGCAGTAGTTGCAGTAGTAGTATTAGTAGTAGTAGTA
>RXID01021759.1:426107-553607 GCA_005019695.1 Trichopus zeylanicus subsp. travancoricus
TAGTAGTTGTAGTAGTAGTAGTTGTTGTACTAGTTGTAGTAGTCGTAGCTATTGTGTAGTAATAGTAGTAGCAGCAGCAGCAGTAGAAGTAGTAGTTGTTGTTGTTGTAGTAGTAGTAGCAGCAGTAGTAGTAGTAGTAGGATTAGTAGCATTGGTAGTAGTAGTAGCAGGACAATTAGTAGAAGTAGTAGTAGTAGTAGTAGTAGTAGCAATAGCAGTATTTGTGCCAACAGTAGCTGTACTAGTAGTAGTAGTAGTAGTAGGTGGAGTGTTTGGAGTAGTAGTATTAGTACAAGTAGTAGTAGTAGTAATAGGAGTGGTATGAGTAGTAGTAGCAGAAGAAGTAGTCATACTAGTAGTAGCAGTAGCAGTAGTAGTAGTGGTAGGAGTAGTAATTGTAGTCATAATAGTGGGAGTAGCAGTGGAAGTAGTAGTAGCAGTAGTAGCAGTAGCAAAAATAGTAGTTGCAGTAGTAGTCGTAGTTGTAGTTGTTGTACTAGTAGCAGTAGAATTAGTAGTAGTAGTGTAGGGGTTGGAGTAGAAGTGGTAGTAGTAGTAGTAGCAGTTGCCGTTGTGATAGTAGTAGTAGTAGTCAAAATTATGGTATTAGTTGAAGTTGAAGTATGGGTATTAGTAGTAGTAGGAGTAGTAGTAGCAGTGGGAGTTAGAGCCGGAGTAGTAGTAGAAAAAGTAGTGATAGTAGTAGGCGTATTAGTAGTAGCAGTAGGAGAAGTAGGATTAAGAATAGTAGCAGTAGTTGTAGCATTATTAGTAGTAGCAGTAGTATTGGTAGTTGTGATAGCAACAAGAGTAGTAGCGGTAGTAGCTATAGCAGTAGCCATTGTAGTAGTAGTAGTTGTAGCAATAGTTGAAGTAGTAGTAGTTGTAGTAGCACTAGTTACAGTCACAATAGAGTAGTTACAGTATTAGTAGGAGTAGTTGGTGTGGTAGTAGTAGTTGTAATAGTAGTAGGAGTAGCAATAGCAGTAGGAGTACTATTTGTAGCTGTTGTAGTAGTAGTAGTAGTTGTTGTACTAGTAATAGTAGTCGTTGTAGTAGTAGTTGTTGTTGTCATAGTAGTAGTAGTTGGGGTAGGAGTAGCAGTAGCAGCAGTAGTAGTAGTTGTTATTGTTGTAGTAATAGTAGTAGTAGTAGTATGACTAGTGGGAGTAATAGTAGTGGTGGTAGTTGAAGGAGTTGGATTTGGAGTAGTAGTAGGAGTTGTTCTAGGAGTTGTAGTAGTAGTAGTAGTAGTAGTAGTAGTAGGAGTAGTAGTAGACTAGTAGTAGTAGTAGTAGTAGGAGTAGTAGTATGACTAGTAGTAGTAGTAGTAGTAGTAGGAGTTGTTCTAGGATTTGGGGTAGTAGTAGTAGAAGCAACTCTAGGAGTTGTAGTCAGAGTTGGAGGTGGAGAAGTAGTAATAGTAGTAGTAGTAGTAATAGCTGTAATGGTTGCCGTAGGAGTAGTAGTTGGATTAGGAGTTGGAGTAGGAGTTGTAGTAGTAGTAGTAGGAGTAGTAGTAGGAGTAGTAGTAGTAATAGTAGTAGGAGTGCTATTTGTAGTAGTAGTATTAGTAGTAGTTGTCGTAGTAGTAATAGTAGGAGTAGTAGTAGTAGTAGTAGTGGTAGTAGTAGTTGTTGTTGTTGTTGTTGTTGTTGTCATAGTAGCAGTAGTTGTGAGAAGAGTAGCAGTAGTAGTAGTAGTTGTTGTTGTTGTTGTTGTAGTAGTAGTAGTATTAGTATTACTAGTAGGAGTAATAGTAGTGGTCGTGGTTGAAGGAGGTGGATTTGGAGTAGTAGTAGGTGTTATTGTAGGAGTTGTAGTAGTAGTAGTAGTAGTAGTAGAAGCAGCTCTAGGAGTTGTAGTTGGAGTTGGAGTTGGAATAGTAGTAGTAGTAATAATAATAGCTGTAATAGTTGTAGTAGGTGTAGTAGTTGTTGTAGGAGTTGGAGTAGGAGTTGGAGCAGCAGTAGTAGGAGCAGTACTAGGAGTAGTAGTAGTAACTGTAGTTGTAGTAGTAGTAGTAGAAGGAGATGCAAAAGTAATAGTAGTTGTAGCAGTAGCAATAGTTGTACTAGTAGTAGTAGAAGTGGTCGTAGTAATAGTAGCAATGGTAGTAGAAGTCATAGTAGTAGTAGTAGTAGTAGTAGTAGTAATAGTAGTAGTAGGAGGAGGAGGAGGAGTAGTTGTTGTTGTTGTAGTAGTAGTAGTAGTAGTAGAATTAGTAGTAGTAGTAGTAGTATTAGGAGCGGTAGTAGAAGTTGTTGTAGCAATAGTAGTAGTAGTAGAAGTAGTAGTAGCAGCTACTGTAGCAGTGGTAGTAGTTGTAGAAATAGTAGTAGTAGTAATTTTAGTAGTAGTAGTAGTTGTTGTCATTGTAGTTCTAGTATTAGTAGTAGTAATAAAAGTAGTAGTAGCAGCAGTTGTAGTAGTGGTGGTGGTGGTGGTGGTAGTACTGCATTAGTAGCAGCAGCAATTGTGGCAATTGTAGTAGCAGCAGTGGTAGTAGTAGCAGAAGTTGTAGCAGTGGTAGTAGTAGTAGCAGTAGCAATAGTAATAGTAGTAGTAGTAGCAGCATCAGCAATAATAGTAGTAGTAGGATGAGTACTAGTAGTAGTACAAGTAGTACCAGCTGTAGTCATAAAAGTAGTAGTAGCAGTAGTAGCATAGTGGTAATAATAATAGCATTAGTTGCAGTAGCAGCAGTAGTAGTAGCAATACTAGTGATAATGGTAGTAGAAACAATAGTAGCATTAGTTGCGGTAGCAGCAGCAGCAGTAGTAGCAGTAGTATTGATAATGGTAGTAGCAATAATAGTAGCATTAGTTGCAGAAGCAGCAGCAGTAGTAGCAACAGTAGTAGTAGCAGTAGTAGTGATAATGGTAGTAGCTGTAGTAGTTGGTTTAGTACGAGCCGTAGTAGCTGTAGTGGCAGGATCAATAGAAGTAGTAGTAGTAGTTGCTATAGTAGCAGTAGTAGTAAGAGAAGCAGGATTAGTAGTAGTAGTAGCAGTAGTAGCTGTAGAAGAAGTAGCAGAAGCAGAAGTTACTGTACTAGTAGTAGTAGTAGTAATAATAATAATACTAGTAGTAGTATTAGTACTAGCAACAGTAGCTGCAACATGGGTTGGCGTAGAAGTGGTACTAGGAGTAGTAGTAGTTGGAGTTGTGGTAGTAGTAGAAGTTGCAGAAGCAGTAATAGTAGAAGTGTAGCAGTAGGAGTAGTTGAAGGAGGTGTATTAAGAGTAGTTGTAGAAGTAGTACTGCTACAAATAATACTACTACTGCTAGTACTACTGCTAAAACATCTACTAATACCACTACCACTACTCTTTCCACTATTGCCACTACTACTACTTCAACTACTACTACTACTACTACTGTTGTTGTTGCTGCTGCTGCTACTGCCACTGCTACCGTTACTTCTACTATTGTTGTTGCTGCTACTGTTGTTACTACTACTACTACTAGTACTAACTACTACAACAACTACTACTATTACTACTACAACTACAACTACTGCTGCTACTGCTGCTGTAGGTACTCCTACAATAACAACTACTACTACCACGACTGCAAATGGTACTACTAGTACGACTACTACAACTACTGCGACTACTGCTACTACTATTATTGCTACTACAGCTGCTAATACTACTACTACTGCAACTGCTACTACTACTGCTACTACTGCAGCTACTTCTACTACTACAGTTGTTGCGACTACTGTAACAACTATAATTGCTACAACTACAACTTCTACTTTTACTACTACTACTACTACTTCCAATACTACTACTTCTAATACTATAACTAATACCACTACTACCACTGCTACTTCTACTACAACTAATACCACTACTACCACTGCTACTTCTGCTACAACCTCTGTTACTACTGCTGCTATTATTTCCATTGCGACTACTACCACTACTTATAATAATACAACAACTACTACTATTGATACTACTACTGCGGTTGCTGCGCTACAACTACTATTATAGCTGCTACTGCTGCTACTACTACAATTTCTATTCTTACTGCTACTACTACTACTCCACTACCAACAAAACTAGTACAACAATGATGACTACAACTACTATTGCTACTGCTACTATTACTACTACCACTGCTACTATTGCTACTACTGCTTCTGCTACAACTGCTACTACTACTGCTGCACCTACTGCTACTACTACTACTAGTACTACAACCACCACTACAACTACTACAACAACTATAATAACGACAACAACTACTACTACTATGTCAACAAAAATAACTACTACTACTACTACTATCATTACTACTACTACTACTACTTCTCTTATTACTACTACTTCTGCTACAACTACTACAACAACTACTACTGCTAGTACTAAAACTTCTACTACAACTACTACGACTAATACTACTGCCCTACTACTACTACTACAACTATACTGCTACTACTATTACTGCTAATACTGCTACTACTACAACAATAACTACTACTACTACTGCTCCTACTACTGCTACTACTACTACAACAACTACTACTATAGTTACTACTATTGCTACTGCAACTACTGCTGCTACTCCAATTGCTACTTTTACTACTGCTACTACTACTACTACTACTACTACCGTAGCTCAGACAACAACTACTACTATAGCTCCTACAACTTTTACTAATATAGCTTCTACTATTACTGCTTCTACTCCTACTACAACTACCACTACAACTATTACTACCACTACTACTACTGCTGCTACTACTACTGCTGCTATAGCTACTACTACTGGCACTACTATTACTGCTACTACTAGCACTACTACTACTGCTACTACTACTACTGCTGCTATATCTACTACTACTGACACTATTATTACTGCTACTACCGCTACTACATCTACTGCTACAACTGCCACTACTACTACTGCCACTACTATTACAGCTACTACCACAACTACTGCAACTACTACTACTAATATTACTACTATTACTACTACTACTGCTGCTGCTGCTGCTGCTGCTACCGCTACTACTACAACTGGTACTACTACTATTATAGCTACCACTGCTACTATTGCTGCTATTACTAATACTACTATTACTACTACTATTAGTACTAGTAGTACTACTACTATTAGTACTAGTAGTACTACGACTAGTACAACCACGACAACAACAACTCCTACTACTATTGTTATTACTACTTCTACTATTAATGTTACAACTACTACTACTGTGACTACTTCGACTATTACTATTACAATGACTACTACTAGTACAACAATGACTATTGCTACTGTGACTACTCAACTTCTCCTACTACTAGGAGTAGTGGTAGTAGTAGTTGTTGTGGAAGTAGTAGTTGGAGTAGGGGTAGTAGTAGTAGCGGTAGGAGTTGGAGCATGAATAGTCATAGCAATAGTAGTAGTAGGAGGAGTAATACTAGTAGCACCAGTAGTATAGCATTAGAAGGAATAGTAGTGGTTGTTGTAGTAGTATTCGTAACCATAGTAGTAGTAGTAGTCGTAAAAGGAATAGTATTATTAGCAATTGTACTAGTTCTAGTAGAACTAGAAGTAGAAGAAGTAGTAGTAGTAATATTAGTAGTAGTAGTAGTACTTTTGCTCCTACTACTACTGCTACTTCTGCTACAACTATTGCTACTACTCCTCCTCCTCCTCCTACTACTCCCTCAACTACTACTAATACTACAACAACTGCTACTACTACAACAACTAACTACTACTGCTAATACTCCCACTACAGCTACTTCTATTATTAATACAACAGTTGTTGATACTACTAGCGCTACTACTATTGCTACTACTACTACAACTCCTACCACTACAACTGCTACTACTACTACTATTACTATTAGTACTACTACTACTACTACTATTACAACTATTACTTCAACTACTACTACTACTAGTACTACACCAGTACTTGTATAGCACTACTACTACTACTACTCTTACTCCTACGAGGACAACTCCAACTAGTACTCCAACTCCTACACCTATTCCAACAACTACTGCTTATCCTGCTACTACTACTACTACTACTACTACTACTACTACTACGACTACTACTACTACTACTATTACTATTGCTACTGCTACTCCTACCACTACTACTATTGATATTGCTACTACTACTACTACTACAAATACTACAACTTCAACAACTACCGCTACTACTTCTACCACTATTACTACCGATATTGCTATTGCTACTATTACTACTTATATTACTGCTAATACTACAACGACAACTACTTGTACTATTAGTACAGCTACTGCTACTATAACAACAACTACTACTACTATTCCTATTGACACTACTACTAATACGACGACTATTACTACTACTACTGCTACTGCTACTCCCACTACTATTGTTGCCCCTTCTTCTACTACTACTCCTCCCAAAACAAAAATAGCTACTACTACTTACTGTAGCTGCTACAAGAACTACTACTGCAACTACCACTACTACTAATATTATTACCACAACAATAACTACTAATACCATTACTACTACCTCTACAACTACTATTGCTACTAATCATAGTTCTACTACGACTACTACTACTACTTCTACAACTACTATTGCTACTACTACTACTTATTCTACTACTAGTACTACTACGCCTACTACTACTGCTACTACTACCACAATGACTATGACTACCACTACTACCACCACTACTGCCACTACTACTAATAAGACTACTACTACTAATACTATTTCGACTCCAGCTATTAATACTACTACTACTAGTAGTACTCCTAATACTCCTGCTACGAATACTACTACTACTACCCATACTACTACTACTGCTGCTGCTACTACAAAAACTACTACTGCTACTATTACTACTACTGGTACTACTATTTTTGCTACTACTGCTACAAGTTCTACTCCTACACCTACTCCTACTAATAGTACTCTGACTATAACTATCACTACTGCTACTATTACTGCTACTACGACTACCAGTACTACTACTGCAAATATGACTACTGCAATTTCTGCAACTAATATTGCTGCTATTAGTACTGATGCTACTACTACTGCTACTACTACTACTACTACTACTATTACTACTGTTGTAGCTACTACTGCTACTACTACTAGTACTACTACGACAACAACAACAATTACTACTACTCCTTCTACTACTACTACAATTTTTGCTACTAATACTGTTGCTACTAGTATTGCTATTACTTTTACTACTACTACTACTACTGCCAGTGCTACTACTTTTACTTCTACTGCTGCTGTTGCTACTGGCAATACTGCCACTACTTCTGCTACAGCTGCTGCTACTACTACTACTATTGCTACTACTGCTACTACTACTACTACTACTACTACTCCTGCCACTACTACTGCTACTAATATTGTCGTCACTACTGCTACTAATACTAGTACTAGTACTACTACTACAACTACTCAGCTGCTGCTTCTGCTACAACTACTACTAGTACTACTACCACTGGTTCTTCTGCCACTGCTAATGCTATTGCAACTACTACGACTACTACGACTACTACTGCAGCTGCTACTATGGCTACAACTACTATTGCTAGTACAACTACTACTACTATTGCTGCTGCAACTACTACTACTATTAGTACTAGTACAACTACCACTAATGCTGCTACTGCTACTACAACTATTGCTACTACTACTGCAACAATGACGACTGCTACTAGTACTACTACTGCTTGTAGAACTACCACTACTAGTACGACAACTACTACTACTGCTACAACGGATACAACTACTACTGCTACCGTTACAACTATTACTACTTCTAATGCAACTATTGCTACTGCTACCCCTCCTACTACAACTACTGCTGCTACTACGGCTACTACAACTACTACTACTGCTTGCACTACGACTACTACTACTGCAACTATTGCTGCTGCTACTACTACTACTACAATTACTACCGCTACAACTACTGCTACTACTACTGCTACTGCAACAACTAATACTACTACTACTACTAATACTACTACCCCTTTTACAACTACTAGAATTGCCACTACTACTACTGCTGCTACAACTATTACTACTTCTTCCCCTACTTCTACTACTTCTGTAACTACTACTACTACAACTACTACTACTTCTACAACAACAACAACTACTACTGCTTCCCCGACTACTACTACTACTACAAATACTACTATTAGTACTACCACGACTACCATTACTACTACTACTACTACTAGTACTATTATTACTACTACTACTACTACTGCTGCTTCCACTTCTACCACGACTACTACTACTACTACAAATACTACTGCTGCTGCTACTACTCCTCCTCCTCCTCCTCCTACTATTATTACTACTACTACTACTGTTACTGCACCTACTACTACTACTACCACAACTACTTTAGCTACTGTTGCTGCTGCTTCCACAATTACGGCTACTACTACTACTACTGCTACTGCTACTACAACTATGACTAATACTACTACTGTTGCTACTACTATGGCTGCTACTACTGCTGCTACTACGGCTGCTACTACTGCTGCTACTACGGCTGCTACTACTGCTGCTATTACGGCTGCTACTACTGCTGCTATTACGGCTGCTACTACTACTGCAGCTATTACTGCTACTGCAACAACAACAACTACTGCTACTGCTACTATCTCTGCTACTGCTGCTACTAACTTCTACTATGACTACTACTAATACTACCACAACTACTACTACTTTTGCTAATACTATCGCTACTACAACAATAACTACTACTACTACTGCTAATACTACTACTTCTGCTACTACTACTCCTACTACTACTGCTACAATACTACAACTACTACTACTATTGCTGCTACAACTGCTACTATTGCCACTACTATTGTTGTTACGACTACTACTAGTACTACTACTACAACTACTGCGACTGCTCCAACTTTTACTACTACCACTACTAGTACTACTGTTGTTGCTGCTACTACTACTGTGATTTCTATTGCTATTGCTATCACTACTACTCCTACTGCTGTAGCTACTACTACGGCTACTACTACTCCGACTACTACTACTACGGCAAGTGCTACTACTACTAGTTTTGCAACTACTACTACTATTGCTACTAGTTCTACTACTATTACTAAAGCTGATGCTGCTCCTACAACTACTGCTACTACTACCATTGCTACCACTACTAGTACGACAACTACTACTACTAATACTGCCACTGCTACTACCATTATTGTAGCCACTAGTACCATAAGTACTGCAACTGCAACTGCTATTACCACCTCTACTACTATTGCTACCCAAACTACAACTACTACTACTACTACTACTACTGCTTCTGCTACTACTACGGCTACTACTGTTGCTACAACTACTATTTCTATTACTACTAGTACTACTACTCCTTCGACTACTACTACCATCGCTACTACTGCTTCCGCTGCTACAGCCATTACTACAACTTTCCCTAGTTTCTACTACTTCAGCAACTACTCTGCTACAACTACTACTACTTCTACAACTACCACTACTATTACTGCTACCACGACTACTACTAGTACAACTAGTACGACTAGTACCACTTCTACTACTAATATTACTACAACTGCTATGACTGCTTCTATTGTTGCTACCAACACGACTAGTACAACAACGATCACTACTACTGCTACTACTACTACAATTACTACAACTATTGCAGTTACCACTGCTACTACACCTACTACTACAACTACAACTACTATTGCTTTTGCTTCAACTACTACTGCTACTACTACAACTACTTCAACTACTGCTACTACTGCTACTACTACTATAACTAGCACGACAACTACAACTACTACAACCACTACTGCTACTACAGCAATAACAACAACAACTACTAAAACTACTGCAACAGCAACAACAAAAACTACCACTACACTACTACTGTTACAACAACTACTACTACTACTATTACTTCTTTTGCTACTACTACTACTACAGCTGCAACTACAGCTACTACTACTGCTACTACTACATCTACTACTACTACTGCTAGAACTGCTCCTAGTATGACTACCCCTAATGCTACGACAACTCTACTGCTATTACTACTACTTATACTACTACAACTACTATTGCTTCTACTGCTCCTCTACTGCTACTACTATTAAGGCTACTACTTCCGCTACTAATATAACAACTACTACTAGTATAACTACTACTAATACTACTACTTCTACTACAGCTACTACTACTACCACTCATGCTACTACTACTGCTACTAATGCTACTAATACTATACCTACTACTATTGTTGTTGCTACTACTACTACTACTATTCTATTCCTATGGCTACTACTACTATTACTACTGCTATTGCAACTACTACTATTACTACTACTGTTATTGCCACTACTACTATCGCTACTGCTACGGCTACTATTACTGATACTACTACTAATGCTACTACTACTTCTGCCACTACTTCTACTACAACTATTTCTCCTACTACTACTACTTCCACAACTACTATGGGCAATATTACTACAACTACTACGACTGCGACTACTGCTGTTGCTATTGCTCCTACTACTACCACAGGTACTACGACTACAACTACTACAACTATCACTACTCGTACTACAGTTACTACTTTTGTTACAACAACTACCGCTACTACTACTTCTGCTATAACTACAACTGCAGCTACTTCTACTACTTTACTATTACAAGTACAACTATTACTACTACAGCTACTTATATTGTCGCTACTGCTACTACTGCTCCTACGACTACTATTGGTACTACTGGTACTATTGCTACTATTGCTATTGCTACTATTACTACGACCACAACTACTACTTCTGCTACTAATGCTTCTACTATGACTTCTACTACTTTGCCTACAACTAATACTATTGCTACAGCTAGTGCTATTGCTACTACTACAGCTAGTACTACTAGTATTACTGCTACTATTGCTACTATTTCCACTAATACTACTACTATTGTTGTTGCCCCTACTGCTACAACTGCTACTTCACTACTGCAACAACTGCTATTACTACTACTACCACTACTGTTACAATTACTACTACTACTACTTGTACTATTATTAAAGCTACTTCTATTACTACTACTACTAGTATTACTACTGCTAGCACCACCACTACTACTAATACTACAACTGCAACTATGACTATTGCTACTGCTGCTACTCTATTTCTTCTACTACTTCTATTACTACAATTATTATGACTACTACTACTTCTATTTCTACTACTACTGTTACTATACTTCTCATACTACTACTACTCCATCCACTGCTACGACTATAGCTACTACTACCACAACTAATACTATGACTAATACTACTACTACTGCTACTACTACTATCGCTACTATTGCTACCACTACAACTACTGCGATTATAGCCAGTACTACTGCTACTACTATTGCTACTGTTGTTACTGCTACAACTGCTATTGCTACTACAACTTTTACAACTACTGCTGTAATTACTACTACTGCAACTACCAACATAACAAGTACAACAATGACTACTACTCCTGCTGCTATTGCTACTACACCTGCAACTACTACTATAACTACTACTACTACTACTACCATAACAACAACAGCTACTTCTACTACTACATCAACAATAACAACAACAACTACTACTAATAGTACTATTACTACTACTACTACTCATAGTACTACTACTACTACAACTCCTACAACTACTATAGCTCTGGCTACTACTACTACTACTGCTGCTGCTCTACTGCTCCTAGTACTACTTTTGCTACTGCTAAAACTACTACTACTGCTATTACTGCTACTACTGCTACTACTACTACAACTACCACTAGTACTACAACTCCTACTATTGCTACTACTATAACCACTCCTTCTAAGACTGCAACCGATGCTATTACTACTATACCTACTACTAATGCTGTTGTTGCTGCTGGTACTTCTACTACAACAATAGTTCCTACTATGTCTACTACTACTGCTACTATGTCTACTGCTACAACTGCTACTACCACTACTGCTACTGCTACAATGGCCGCTATTTTGCTACTACTAATATTGCTACGACTACTGCTTCTACTCTTACAACTACTACTACTACTTCTACAACTACTACTATTGCGACTACAACTATTACTATTAATACTACTACTACTGCTACTCCTACAACTGTTACGACTGCTATTACTACTACTACTACTACGGCTACCACTACTACGACTGCAGCTACTACTACTACTGCAACTAATAATACAATAACAATAACAACTACTATTACTGTTACTGTTACTACTGCTCCAGCTACTACAACTGCTACTACCACCATGACTACTACTACTACTACTACTTCCACTACTACTACTACTATTACAACTTCAGCTATGGCTACAACTACTGCAACTACTACTGCGACTACTACTTCTTCTCCTATAACCAAAACTACTACTACTGTTACTGCTGCTGCTGCTGCTACTACCACAACTACTTCTACTACTCCAACTACTGCTACTGCTACTGCTACTCCAACTACTTCTCATACAACTATTGCTACTGCTACTACTACTGCTGCTACTACTACTGCTACTACTACTACCATGACTACTACTACTACTGCTACTACTACAACAACTGCTACTGCAACTACTGCTACTGCTGTTGCTAATACTGCTATTGCTACTACAACTAGTACTACTACAACAACAGCAACTACTAGTGCTACTACTACTATTGCTGCTATTGCTTCAACTACTAATACTACTACTACTACTGCAGCTGCTACAGCTGCTATTGCTACCTCTACCACTACAACTACAACTACTACTACTACAACTGCTACTACCACTGCTGGCACTACAAGTACGACGACTACTACTTCTGCTACTGCTTCAGTTTTACTATTACTACTGCCATTGGTACCACTAGTATTGCTACTGCTCCTACTATTACTACTTCTACTGCTACTATTGCTACTGGTGCTTCAACTACTACTACTACCTCTTCTGCCGCTTTAGCTGCTACTACGGCTACTATTACTTCTATTACTACTACTGCCACTACTACTGCTATAATTACTACCGCTACTAATACGACTACTACTATAGCTGCTACAACTACTACTTCTATTACTACTAATACTAGTACACCTTTTACTACTACTACCATTGCTACTATTGCAACCGCTATTGCAGCTATTACAGCTGCTACCCCTAGTTCTACTACTTCTGGAACTACTACTGCTATTACTACTGCTGCTACTACTACTACTATAATTACTACTGCGACTGATACGGCTACTACTATAACTACTACGACTACTACTTCTATTGCTACTAATACTACTACTACCATTGCTACTACTAAAACTGCGGCTATAGCTATTACTACTACAACTGCAACTATAGCTATTACTGCTATGGCTACTACTACTTCTACAATCACTACTACTACTACGGCCACTACTACTTCTACAACAACTACTACTACTCCTGCTACCATGACTAATACTATAGCTACTACTGCTGCTGCTGCTAACACTACTACAACTACAATTAGTGCTCCTACTGCGACTGCTACTACTGCTACTACCAACACAACAAGTACAACAATGACTACTACTACTACTGGTACTACTACTAATACTACTACTACTACAACCACTAGATTACCACTACTACTACTCATACTACTACAACTATTGCTACTATTGCTTTTGCTTCTACTACTACTGCTACTACTATTACTACTACTACTACTGCTACTTCAACTATAGCTACTACTACACCTCCTTCTACTATAGCTACTACTACTACTACTACAACCACTACTACTACTACAACAACAAATGCAACAACTACTTCAAGTACTGTAGGAGCAACAACAAAAACTACCACTGCACAACTACTATTACTACTACTACTATTCCTAGTACAACTACTGCCACTCTTATCTTTATTGCTACTACTACTGCAATGACTACTACAGGTACCACTACTGCTACTCCTACTGCAACTACCACTACTGCTACCACAGCTCTACTGCTACTAGTACTACTTCTACTAATATTACAACTACCACTTCTTCTACTGCTGCTCTATTGCTATTACTATTACAGCTATTACTGCTACTACTACTACAACAATAACTACTACTACAACTACCACTAATACTACTATCACTCTTACTATAGCTACTACTACTACCACACATGCTACTACTAATACTATACCTGCTACTATTGCAACTGCTACTTTTTCCACTATTGCTACAACTATTACAAATGCTACTACTACTACTACTATTACTACTGCTACTACTACTAATACTATCGCTACTACAACTACTGCTACAGCTACTACTACTACTGATACTACTACTACTGCTACTACTACTAATACTACTACTACTATTACTATTGCTACAGATGCTCCTACTACTACTGCTGCTGCTGCTGCTGCTGCTGCTACTGCTACTATGGCTACTAAAACAGCTACTATAGCTTCTAATATTACTATTACTACTACTACTACTACAACTATTGCTACTACTACTTCTGTTACTACTAATACTACTACTTCTACTACTAGCACCATTGCTACTACTGCTGCTGCTACTAAAGCTATTACTACAACTTCCCCTACTTTTACTACTTCGGCAGCTACTACTGCTAAGGCTACTGCTGCTTCTACAACAACAACTACTACTGCTAAGGCTACTGCTGCTTCTACAACAACAACAACTACTACTGCGACTACTACTACAACAACAATTACTACAATAACAACAACTACTACTACAATAACAACAACAACAACTACTACTACTACAACAACAACAACAACAACTACTAGTGCTACTACTACTACAACTACTACGACTACTAGTAGTGCTACAACAACAACTACTACTAATACTAGTATTAGTACTACTACTTCTACTGCTCCTACAGCTACTAGTACTAGTTCTACTACTACTACTCCTCCACTTCCTACTACTACAACAACTGCAACTACTACAACTATTACTGCTTATGCTTGTACCGCTGCTACTACTACCACTTCTACTACAACGCCTACTAGTACTACTATTACTACTACGACAACTACTAGTACTACTTCTACTACAACTACTGCTACAACTACTACTACTACTACAGCTACGGTAACTACAGCCACTACAACTACTCCTTCTGCACTACTACTTGTATTACCACTATGACTGCTACGACAACTTCTATTACTACTACTGCGACTATTGCTACAACGGCAACTAGTCCTACTGCTACTATTGCTACAACTGCTACTTTTTGTACTACTACTACTACTGCTACTAAGACTACAACTATGACTACTATTGCTACTTCTACTATTACTAGTTCTGCTACCATAACTATTGCTAATAATGCTTCTACCACTACTACAACTGCTGCTACTGCTACAACTACTACAACTATTACTACCACTTCTTATATTACCACTACTTCAGCTACTACCACTACTACTACTGCTACTACTACTAATCCTACAAAAACTGTTGCTCCTACTGCTACTGCTGCTACTGGCACTCCCACCACTACTACTGCTACTACAATAACTACTACCGCTACTTCCACTATGATCGCGACTACTGCTACCACTACTCCAACTAGTACTATTACTACTAGTATTGTTGCTAATGTGCTATTACTACAACAACTACTACTATTACTACGACTCCTACTCCTACTATTACTACTACTGCTACTATGATTACTACTATTACTACTTCAACTTTTACTAGTACTACTGTTGATGTCGTTGCTGCTCCTGGCGCGGATGCTGCTGTTACTACTATTACTACCACTAGTTCTACTACAACTATAGCAACTACTATTGCTACTACTGCCACTATTTCTACTTCTACAACTGCTGCTACTACTACTACTAATACTGCCACTACTGTTACTACTACTGCTGCTGCTACTACTGCTGCTACTACTACTACTACTACTACTACTACTACTACTACAAATGCTACTACTATTACTACTACTACTGCTACGACTGCTACTAGTACCACTTCCACAACTTCTACTGCCACTACTTCGGCTACAACTACCACTGCTATGACTGCTACTACTACTAACTACTACTACTGCTGCTATTGCTACTACCACTACTACTCCTACTGCTAATACTAACTACTACTACTACTTCTTTTACAACTACTGTGGCTACTAATACTACTACTACTACTACAACTGCAACAGCTACTACTACAGCCACAGCTGCTCCTGCTACTACAACTACTACCACTATAGTTGCTACTACTACTTCTGTGACTACCACTACCACTACTACTACAACTGCTGCTATGACCGCTGTAACTTCTACCACCACTGCAACTACAACAGCTACTATTACTATTACTGCTGTTGCTGCTACTACTACTACTACTTCTACTGCTGCTATTACTGCTACTGTTGTTACTTGTACTACAACTACTAAAACCGCAATGACTGCTCTTACTATGACAACTACAACTACTTCTACTACCACTTCTCACACTAGTACTAATACGACTACTACTACTGTTTCTACTACTATTACGGCTACTCCAACTACTACGAAACCTACTACCACCACTACGTCTACTACTACTTCTATTACTACTTCTGCTACTACTGCTGCTAACACTACTACAACACTGCTCCTGCTACTACTCCTACTACTACTAATACTACCGTTACTTCTGCTACAACTTCTTCTGCTACTACTACAACTGCTACAACTGCTACTACTACTACTACTACTACTACTACTACTACGACTACTGCTACTAATTCTATTACTACTGCTACTACCGCTACTGCTGCAACTACAACAACTACTACTACTACCATAGCTACTACATCTTCCACTGCTACTACTACTACTACAACAACTTCTGCCATGCCTACTACTACAGCTACTACGGCTACTGCTACTGCTACTACTGCAATGACTACTATTACTACTACTACTACTACTAGTACTTCTCTGACAGCCACAACTACTACTCCAGCTGTTGCTGCTGCTGCTACTGCTACTACTACTACTACTACTATTATGACTACTTCTACTACTTCTTCTACAACCACAACTACTACTACTACTTCTATTCCAACTACTTCTCATATTACTACTGCTACTACTACTACTAGTAGTACTACTACTATTTCTACTACTGCTGGTATGACTACTACTACCATTGCTGCTGCTGCTGCTACTACAACTGCGACTAGTACTATAAGTACAGCTACTACTACTGCTACTGCTTCAACTACCAAAACTACTACTACTACTACAGCTGCTGTGGCTGATACTACTACTTCTACCACTACTACTACTGCTATAACTGCTATAACTACTACTATCACTGTTACCACTGCTAGAATGACAACTACTACTTCTGCTACAGCTACTCTTATTACTATCACTACTACCACTAGTACCACTAGTACTGCTACTATTATTACTATTACTACTTCTACTGCTACTACCGCTACTGCTGCTCCAACTACTACTACTGTTGCTGCTTCTTCTACTTCAGCTACTACTACGACTAGTACTACTGCTACTACTACTACTGTTACTACTGCTGCTACTACTACTACAATTACTACCGCTACAAATACGGCTACTACTAGAGCTACTCCAACTACTACTTCTATTACTACTAATATTACTACTCCTTCTGCTACTACTCCTATTACCATGACTACCACTACAACAACAACAACTACTACTACTACTACTATTACTACTACTACTGTGACTGCTACTACTAACACTACCAACACAACTAGTACAACAATGACTACTACTACTAATAATATTGCTTCAAATACTACTACTACTGCAACTACTGCTATTACCATTACTACTACACCTACTACTACAACTATTGCTACTATTGCTCTTGCTTCTACTCCTACTACTAGTACTACTACTACTTCAACTACAGCTACTACTACTACTACAACAACTATAACCGCTACTGCTACTACGACAACAACTCCAGCAACTACTTCAACTACTGCAAGAGCAACAACAAAAACTACCACTACACTACTACTATTACTACTACTAGTACACATAGTACTATTACTACTACCATTAGTTTCATTACTACTACTACTGCAATAGCTACTACAGCTACTACTTCAGCTTCTCCTACTGCGACTACCACTACTACTACCACTACTCTACTGCTACTAGTAGTACTTCTACTAATACTACAACTACTATTTCTTCTACTGCTGCTCTACTGCTACTACTACTATAGCTACTATGGCTAATACTACAACAATAACTACTACTAGTACAACTACTACTAATACTACTACTCCTCCTACTATTGCTACTACAACTACCACACATGCTACTACACCTACTAATGTGACTAATACTATACCTAATACTATTCCAACTATGACTTCTGACACTGTGGCTACCACTATTACAAAGGCTACTGCTGCTACTACACTACTTCTACTCAATTACCACTGCTACTGATGCTCCTCGTCCTCCTCCTCCTACTACAACTATTGCTACAACTGCTACTAATACTACTACAACTACTACTATAGCTACTACTACTATTACTACTGTAGCTACTACGACTACTACAACTACTGCTACTATTACAATAACTAGAACTACTACTTATGTTATAGCTAATACTACTACTCCTTCTACTATTGGTACCATTGGTACTACTACTGCTACTGCTATAGGTACTGCTACTACTCCCCCTACTTCTACTACTTTTGCAACTACTACTGCTACAGATACTGCTACAACAAGAACTACTACTAATGCTACCCCGACTACTACTACTACTACTATTATTACAACAACTACTACTACAATAACAACAACTACTACTACTATTACAACAACTACTACTAGTACCACCACCACTACTACTACTACTACTACTGCTGCTGCTGTTGCTACTACTATGACTAACATTAGTGCTACAACAACTACTACTACTACTTATACCACTACTAGCACTACTACTTCTACTGCTCCTACAGCTACTACTACCGGTTCTACTACTACTACTCCTCCTCCACTTCCTACTACTACTACTGCAACTACTGCTACTTCTTCTACCACTGTTTCTACTACCACTTGTACTACAACAACTACTACTACTACTATTACTACTACTACAACAACTACTACTGCTTCTACCACAACTAATGCTACAACTACTAGTTGTACTACAACTACCACAACTACTACCACTGTGACAACAACCACTGCAACTACTACTTCTACACTACTACTTCTATTATCACTGCTATTGTTACTGCAACAACTGCTACTACTGCTAGACTACTACTTTTACTACTACTGCTACTACTGCTACTACCGCTACTACTACTACCACTACTAGTCCCACTGCTACAATTGCTACAACTACTACTGCTAAGACTACAACTACAACTACTATCGCTACTTCTACTACTACTACTTCTGCAACCACAACTATTGCTCAAAATACTTCTACTACTACTACAACTGCTGCTATTGCCACAACTACTACAGCTGTTACTACCATTTCTCATGTTACTATTACTTTAGCTACTACTATAACTACAACGGGTAATATACTACTACTACTGTTGCTACTACTACTACTATTAGTACTACTGCTACTACTATTGCTGCTACTGCCACTACGGGTACTACTACTACTCCTCCTACTATAACTGTTGAGACTGGCGCTCCCACTATGACTACTGCTACTACAACTGCTACAATCGCTGCTTCCACTACTACCGCTGCTATTAATTCTACTACTCCAACTAGTGCTAATTACTGCTACTATTGCTACTAACATGCCATTACTACTATTACTACTACTACAACTACTACCACTAGTACTAGTACTACTATTAGTAGTACTTCCCCAGCTTCTACTCCTATTATCACTACTACTATGACTACTACTACTACTACAACAACAACAACAACAACTACCACTACTACTCCTACTCCTACCACTATTACTACTACTGCTATTACAATTACTACTACTATTATTACTACTGCTACTACAACTACCACTACTGCTGCTGCTACTACAGCTACTCCTGCTGTTGATCCTGCTGTTGCTACTATTACTTCTACTACTTCTACTACAACTACAACAACTACTGCTACTACTACGACTACTATTACTATTACTACAACAACTACTATTGCTACTTCTACTACTACTACTGCTACTACTAATACTACCAATACTGTTACTACTACTATTGCTACTACTACTACTACTACAAATGCTACTACTATTACTGCTACTACTGCTACAACTGCTACTAGTACTACTGCTGCAACTACTACTTCTATGACTACTACTACTTCTAACGACTACTGCTGCTGCTGCTGCTGCTATTGCAGCTACCCCGACTACTACTACTTCTAGTACTACTAACTACTACTACTACTACTTTTGCAACAACTACTGCTACTAGTACTACTACTATAACTACAACTGCAATGGCTGCTACTACTGCTACTACAACTACTTCTGCTACTACTACTACTACTAATACTACTACTGCTACTACTGCAGTTGCCACTAGCACTACTACTATAACTATTTCTATGACCACTGTAACTTGTACTACTACTTCAACTACTACTACTATAATAACAACAACAACTACTACTACTGCCGCTACTGCTGCTGCTTGTTCTATAACTACTAAAGCTGCAATGACTGCTATTACTGCTACAACTACTATTACTTCTACTACCACTTCTCATACTACTACTAATATTGCTACTACTTCTTATTCTACTACTATTACGACTACTGCTACGACTACTATAGTTACTACTACCACTACGTCAACTACTACTTCTATTACTACATTTGCTACTACTCCAACTAACACTATGACTACTACTGCCTCTGCTGCTACTACTACTACTCCCACTACTACTATTGCTACTACTGCTACTACTGCAACTACTACTACTGCTGTTGCTACTACTATTACTTCTATTACTACTACTGTTACTACTGCTACAACCACTACTACTGCAAGTGCTACACCTACTAGTACTACCACTGCTACTACATCTTCCATTGCTACTATTACTACTAAAACTAATACTTCTGCTACTGCAACTACTGCAATAATAATTACTATAGCTACTGCTACTGCTACTGCTACAACTAATATTACTACTACAACAACTACTACTACTACAACCACTTCGACCAGTTTTGGTATTACAATGACTACTGCTATGACTACGACTATGACTAGTGCTACTACTGCTACTACAATAAATACTACTACTGCTGCAACTATTGTTACTACTACTACTACTACAACTACCACTACTTATGATACTACTATCACTACTACAACTGCTACTACTACCATTGCTACTACAGCTACCAGAACGACTACTGCTGCTACTACAGCTACCGCAACTATAGCTACTGCTAGCGCTATGACTACTACTATAGTGAATACTTATACTACTGCTATAATTGCTAGCACATCTAGTACTTTTTCTATTACTACTACAGCTATTGCAACTATTGCTACTGCAACAGCTACTTCTACTACTTCTGCTATTGCAGCTACTACTGCTACATCTACTATAATTACTGTTGCTACTGCGACTGCTGCTACTGCTACTATTATTAATACTGCTACTACTACTACTGCTAGTGTTGCTACTGGTGAGACTACTACGACTATTACTACAACTGCTACTACTAGTAGAACTACTATTATTATTACTACTGCTACAGCTACTACTATTACTACTACTACAACTATTATTACTACTACTATTACTACAACTATAATTACTATTACTACTATAGCTACTACTGCTACTGCTACTACTACTACTACTACTAGTACTACTACTATTACTACTACTACTATTACTACTACTACTAATTCTACCACAACTACTACTATTACAACTACTGCGACTACTACTACTACAACTACTATAACTTCTCCAACAATAACAACTAGTACTTCTTCTACTACTAGTGCTACTACTACTCCAGCTACTACTCCTACTACTACTACTAGTACTATTTCGACTACATCTACTACTGCTACTGCATATACTACTACTACTACTACTGCTATTACTTTTACGACTACTACTATTGCTGCTACTGCTACTGCTTCTATGACTACTTACCATACTACTACTGCTAATACAACTACTGGTACTATAATTATGGCTAAGCTACTACTGCTGCTGCTACAAATATAGTAGCTACTACTTCTATTACAACTGCTACTGCTACTCCTGCTACTATAACTTCTACTATTGCAGCTGCTGACTATTCCAACTACTTCTACTACTACCACTTCTACTACTACTATAACTACTATTTCAACTATAGCTACTACCACTGCTACTGGTACTACTAAGTCGAATACTACTGCTGCAACTAATACTGCTACTACTGCTACTGCTACTACTGCTACTGCTACTAATACTACTACTACTACTACTACCGCTGCTACGATTGCCACCAATGCTACTACTGCTTCTACAACTACAACCCTTACTAGAACTTCTACTACCACTACTACTACTATTTCTACTATGACTACTACAACTACTACTGTTGTTGTTGCGACTACTACTACTACTACAATTGTTGCTACTACTGCTATTAGTACTACTATTTCTACTACTACTACTACTACTGCTACTGCTACAACTACAACAATCACTACTACCACCATTGCTTCTGCTACTACTAATATTTCTACTAATACACCTACTATCGTGACTACTATGATTACTACTACTAGTCCTACTAGTACAACTACTACTGCTACTACTACGATGACTTACTATTACTACTATAGCTACTACTACTACTCCTCCTACGACTAGTACTACTACTACTACAAATACTTATACTACTACTACTACTACTAGTTTCTATTACTGCTACCACCACAACTAGTACTACTACTACAACTACTACTACTATTGCTACTTCTACTACTACTACTACTACTACTACTACTACTACTCATCCTCCTCCTCCTCCTACTACCACTCCTTATCCTACTTCTCTTATGACTACTACTACTAGTACTACAATAACTATTACTACCGATACTAATACTTCTACTTGTACTAATACTACTGCTGCTGTTGCTAGCGATACTACTATGACTACAACTGCTGCTACTACTACTGCTACTACTATTACTGCTTTTGCTTGTACTACTCCTACTCTGACTGCTACTACTATGACTACAGCCACTACTACTACTGCTACAACTGCTACTGCTACTATCGCTACTGCTCCTAATGCTACTACGACAATGACTACTACTATGACTACTACTACTATTGCTGCTACTACTTCTTCTACCAGTACCACTACTCATATTACTACTACTACTACTACTGCTGTTGCTACTACAAAAACCATGACTAATGCCACTTTTGCTACTACTATGACTATCGCTACTTCTACCACTTCTGCCACTACAACTATAGCTATTATTGCTACTTATTCCGCTACTACTAATCCTACAAGTACTACAACTACTACCACTATGGCTACCATAACTCTTGCTTCTATTATTACTATTGCTAGTACTCCTGCAGCAGCCAGTAATACAACTACTGCGGCTACTACAACTACTGCTGCTCCTACTACTACTATTGCTACTGCAACAACCGCTCCTACTACTACTATTACTGCTAGGATAGCTACTACTACTACTACTATAAATATTCATACTATTGATACTTCTATTACTACTACTACTATAACTGTTGCTACTACTACTATTACTGTTGTAGCAACTACTACTACTATTGCTACTACTACTACTAATACTACTACTCCTACTACAACAAATACTACTACTACTACTTCCACTACTACAACAACAACTACTGCTACAACTACTGTCACTACAATAGTAATAATAATAACAACTACTATTGGTACTACTCTTGCAACTACTACTACTACTCCTTCAAATACTGCAACTACTGCTGATGATGATGCTGTAGCTTCGACTATGACCTATAATACCACTATGACTGCTACTACTAGTATTACTCCTATAACAACTACTATGGCAACTACAAAAGTTCCTACTACTTCTACTACTACTACTACTACTACTACAGTTGCTCCTACTACCACTATTGCTGCAAATACTACTACTACTACTATTGCCAATAATATTGCTACTACTACTGCTGCTGCTGCTACTCCTACTACTTTTGCGGATATACTACTGCTACTACTACTCCTGATTCTACAACTACTTCTCATACTACTATTGCTACTACTATGGCAACTGCTACTACTACTACTACTATAGATACTTCTATTACTACTATAACTACCACTACCACTACTATTACTATTTTTACTCCTACTACTACTGCTACTACTACAATGCCAACTGCTGCTACTATTGCTACAACTACTGGCACTACTACTATAGCTAATACTGCGACTACCCATGCGACAACAACTACTACTCTTACTAGTGCTGTGACTATAACTATTCCTACTACTTCTACTACTATTATTACCACTATCGCTATTACTGCTACTGCTACTACTGTTGCTGTTGCTACCACTATTATCACTACTGTTGCTTCTACTACTACTACTACTACTATTGCAACTACTACTACTACAGTGATAATACTACTACTGCCACTAATACTACTACTACACTACTATTGCTGCTACTTTTACTGCAACTACTTCTGCTATTACTTCTGCTGCTACTACTACTACTTATTTAGCTACCACTTGTGCAACAACTAATGCTACAAGTAGTACTGCAACTGCTATTACTACCACTACTACTACTGCTATTACTACAATAATGACTACTAAAGCTACTACTACTGCTATTAGTACTTTTGTTACAACTAGTATCACTACTGGTACTACTATAACTACTATAACTATAACTATAACTATTGCTACTACTGCTACTACTACTATTACAACTTCTATGATTACTCCTTGCTCTACTATAACTATTACTACAACTACTACAACAACAACAACTACTACTACTATGACTACTACCACTACAGCTATGATTAATACTACTACTACTACTACTAATACTAATACTACAGTAACTACTACAATTACTACTGCAACTACTATAACAACAACAATAACTACTACTACTACTACTACTACTACTACTACTACTACTACTACTACTATTGCTACTACTACTACTGCTACAATAACTACTATTACTGCTGTTGCTACAACTTCTGCTACTATTGCTACTACTACTCCTTCTACAATGATGAATACTACTACTGCTGCTACTGCTACTACTTCTGCTACTGCCATTGCTACTATTGCTACTGCTACAGCTACAATGACTACTACTACTACTACTACTACTACTACTACTACTACTACTACTACTACTACTACTACTACAACTATTACTATAACTACTACTACTGCTGCTACTCCTACTGTAATTGCGGCTACTAGCCCAACTACAACTACTACTTAAATAACAATAACTACTACTACTACTGCTGCTGCTACCACTATAATGACTACCTCGACTAGTGGTAGTAGTAATAGTAGTAGTAGCAGCAGTAGTAGTAGCGATAGCAAAAGTAGTAGTTGTAGTAGCAACTGTAATAGTAGTAGAAGTAGTTACATTAGTCATAGTAGTTGTAATAGTAATAGTACTAGTAGTAATACTAGTAGTAGCAGTAGTAAAAGTAGTAGAAGTAGTGTTAGTAGGAATAGCAGAAGTTGTTTTAACAAAAGCAGTCATAATAGTAATAGTAGTAGGAAACATAGTAGTAGTAGTAGTAGCAGTAGCAGCAACAGTAGTAGCAACAATTATAGTAATAATAGTAGTAGCAACAACTGCAGTTGTTGTAGTAGTGTAGCAGTCATGGTAGTAGTAGTAGTAGTAGAAATAGTAGTAATAGTAGAAGTAGTATCAATAGTAGTATTAGTAGTATTAGTAGTAGAAATAGTAGTAGAAAAGGTGGTAGTAGTACGAGAAGTAGTAGTAGTAGCAATAGTAGTCATAGTGGTAGTAGCAGCAAGAGTAGTAGTATTAGTAGTAGAAGTAGTAGTTGGGGTACTAGTAGTAACAGCAATAGCGACATTACTAGCAGTAGTAGCAAAAGTAGTGATAGTAGTAGCAGTTATGATAGTTGTAGTAGTAGCAGAAGTAGATGTAGCAGTAGAAGCAGCAGTATTAGTTGCAGCAATAATAGTAGTAGTAGTAGTAGTAGTAATTATAGTAGGAGTAGGAGTAGAAGTAGCAGAAGTAGCTTTATGAGTAGCAGGAGTTGTAGAAGGAGCAAGGGTGGGAGTAGTAGTACTACTACTAGTAGTAGTAGCAGCAACAGGAGTCGTAGTATTAGTAGCATTAGCAGCAGCAGTAGCAGCAGGAGTAGTAGTAGCAGTAGTAGTAGTAGTAGTAGTAGTAGTAGTAGTAGTAGTAGTAATAGTAGTAGTAGTAGTAGTAGTAGTAGTAGTAGTAGTAGTAGTAGTAGTAGTAGCTATGGTAGTAGTAGTAGTTGTAGTGGTAGCAGTTGTAATAGGACTTATCGTAGTTGTGTTGGTAGTGTTAGGAGTAGAAGTAGAAATAATATTAGTAGTGGTAGGAGTAGAAGTAGTTGTTGTAGTAACAGTGGAAGTAGTAGTAGTAGTGGTACTAGTGATAGTAATAGTAGTGCTAGTACAAGTAGTAGTGGTAGTGGTAGTAGTAGCAGTAGTAGTTGTTGTTGTTATAGTAGTAATAGTATTAGAAGTAGTACTAGTAGTAGCCACAGTAGAAGTAGTAGTAGTACTAGTGCTACTCCCACTACTGTTATCTCTACTACTACTACAACTACTGCACGTACTATGACTACTACTACTACTGACTACACTGCTGCTACTAGTAGCACTACACTACTGTGGCTACTACTACTACTGCTTCAAATACTACTACTACAATTACTGCTACTACTACTAACAATAACTACAACTACTACCACTAGTACTACTACCATTGCCACAACTACAACTACTAATACTATGAGTAATATTACTACTACTCCTCCTACTATAACTACTACTATAATAACTACTACTGCTACTATTACTACTACTACTTGTCCTACTGCTAATTGTGGAAGTTGTAGAAGAAGTAGCAGTAGTAGTAGAATTAGTAGTAGTAGTAATACTAGCAGCAGTAAAATCAGTAGTAGAGTAGTGGTAGTTATAGTAGTACTGGTAATAGTAGTGGCAATAGTAGTAGTATTAGTAGTCATTGTAGTAGCAGTAGTAATAGTTGTAGTAGTTGTTGTAGTAGCAGTAGTCATAGTAGTAGTAGTAGATATTATTGTAGTAGTAGTAGTATTAGCTGGAGAGTTATAATTAGTTATAATGGTGGCGGTAGTAGTAGTTGTTGTTGTAATAGTAGTTGGGATTATAGTAGTAGAGGAAGAAGAGGAAGCTATAGTAGTAGTAGTAGTAGTAGTTGTTGTTATTGTTGTTGTAGTAGTAGTAGTAGTAGTAGTCTTAGTAGTAGTAGGAGTTGTAGTAGGAATTGGTGTAGGAGTAGGAGTAGTAGAAGTAGTAGTTATTGTCAAAGTTGTAGTAGTAGGATTAGTGGTAGCAGTGGTAGTAGTAGAAGTTGTAGTGGTGGTAGTTGCAGAAGGATTAGGAGTAGTACTGGTAGTAGTAGCAGCAATAGTAGTTTTACTCATAGTAGCAATTATAGTAGGAGTAGAAGCAGAAGTAGTAGTAGTGGTAGTAGGAGTAGTGGTAGTTGTAGGAGTAGTAGGAGTAGTAGGAGTAGAAGCAGAAGTAGTAATAATAGTAGCTGTAGTAATAGTAGTAGTAATAATAGTAGTGGTAGTAGTAGTAGTAATTGTAGTAGTAGTAATAGTTGTTGTGGTAGCAGAAGCAATGGCAGTGGCAGGTGTAGTAGCAGAACCAGAAGTAGTAGTAGCCATTATAGCAGTTGTAGTAGTAGTAGTAGTCGCAATTGCACATCCAGTAGTAGTACTTGTAGTAATGGTACTAGAAGTAATGATAGTAGTAGAAGTATGGCATGTTGCTGTAGGAGCAGTAGTAGTGCAATAAGTTGTTGAAGTAGGAGAAGTAGTAGTAGTAGAAGCTGTAGCAGTTCAAATACGTGTAGAAGTAATGGTAGTAGTGGTAGTAACAAAAGTAGCAGCAGCAGTAGTGGTAGCAGTAGTCACCATTGGAGCAGTAGTAGTTATAGTAGTAGTAGCGGTAGTAGTAGCTATAGTCGTAGTAGTAGTAGTAGTAGTAGAAGTTGGAGAAGTAATAGTAGTAGTTGTAGCATCTATAGTAGGTGTAGTAGTTGTTGTTGTAGTAGCAGTAGGAACAATAATAGTAGAAGTAGTAGTTGTGGTTGTAGTAGTAGTAGTAATAGTATTAGTAGTAGTTGTAGCAGTAGCAGCAGTAGTAGTAGGAGAAGTAGTAGGAGTAGTAGTAGTTACTGTTGTAGGAGTAGTCGTACTAGTAGCAGATGTGGCAGCACTAGTAGTAGTAGTAGTAGTTGTTGTTGTTGTTGTTGTTGCTGTTGGTGTTGTAGTTGTAGTAGCACTAGCAGTAGAAGCGGTAGTTGTATTAGCTGTAGTAGTAACAGTAGTAATAGCAATAGTTTTAGTAGTAGCAGCAACAACAGTTGTAGTAGCAGCAGTAGCAGTAGTGGTAGCAATAGAAGTAGTAGAAGTTGTAGTCACAGTAGTAGCTGTAATTGGTGAAGTAGAGCAGTGGCAGCAGCCGCAATAGTAGAAGAAGTAGTTGTAATAGTAGGAGGGGAAGTAATGTTGTAGCAGTAGCAGCATAAGTTGTAGTCATACTAGTAGTACGAGTAGTAGTCGTTATAGCAGCAGTTGCAATGGTAGTAGAAGTAGCAGCTACAGTAGTATCAGCAGTAGCTGGACTAGCAGTAGTAATAGTAGTAGTAGTAGTTGTTGTTGTTGCAGTTGTAGCATTTGGAGTAGTAGTAGTATTAGTAGCAGTAGTAGTAATAGTAGTATTATTAGTAGTAGCTGTAGTAGTAGTTGTAGCACTAGTAGTAGTAGTAGCCATAGTAGTAGTAGTTGTAGTCATAGTAGTCATACAAGTAATAGCAGCAGTAGTAGCAGCAGCAGCAGTAGTTGTAATAGTAGTAGTGGTATTATGAGCAGTGGCAGTAGCCGGAGGAGTAGTACTACCAGTAGTAGTAGTAATCGAAGTAGCAATGGTAGTAGTAGTAGATCTAGTAGTAGTACTAGCAATTGTACTAGTAGTAGTAGTAGTACTTGTAATAGTGGTACTTGAAGTAGTGCCAGCAGCAGAAGTAGGCAAGTTATGGGAGGAGCTATAGTAGTACAATAAGTAGTAGTAGTAGTAGAAGTAGCAGTAGTTCTAATACTAGTAGAAGCAATAGTAGTAGAGGTTGTAGCAATAGTAGCAGTAGTGGTGGTGGTAGCAGTAGTAGCCATTCTAGCATCAGTAGCGAAAGTAGTAGTTGTTGTTGTAGAAGTCAGAGAAGTAATAGTAGTAGTTGTAGTAGCAATAGTAGGAGTAGAAGTAGTTGTTGTAGTAGTGTCATTAGGGGGAATAATAGTAGAAGTAGTAGTTGTGGTAGTAGTAGTAGTAGTAATAGTATTAGTAGTAGTTGTAGCAGCAGCAACAATAGCAGCTGAAGAAGTAGTAGTAGTAGTAGTAGAAGTAGTTGTTGTAATAGGTATAGTGGCTGGAGTAGTAACAGTAGTAGTAGGAGTAGTAATTGTAGTAATAGTAGTCATAGCAAGAGTTTCAGTAGTAGTAGTAGTAGCAGTTGTCGTAGTAGCAACAGTAGTAGTAGTGGTAGGAATAGTAGTAGTGGCGATTATAGTAGGAGAAGTAGTGGTAGCAGCAGTGTAGCAGTAGGATGAGAAGTACCAATAGTAGCAGTAGTAGCACAAGTAGTAGTCAAAGTAGTAGTACCAGTAGTAGTCATTGTAGCAATAGTAGCAACGGTCATACTAGCGGCAGTTGTGCTAGTTGCGATTTTAGTATTGGTAGTACTAGTAGTCATAGGAGAAGTAGTATCAGTAGTTGTACTAGTAATAGTAGTAGGTTTGGAGCAGTAGTAGCTGTATTAGCAGTAGTAGTAATAGGCGTAGTAGTAGTAGGAGAAGGGGTACTCATAGCAGAAGTAGTTGTTGTGGGAGAAATAGAACTAGTGGCAGCAGTAGTAACTGTAGCAGCAGAAGCAGCAGCAGCAGCAGCAGCAGCAGCAGTAGTAGTAGTAGTAGAATTAGAAGTAATAGTATTAGTAGCAGTGGTAGCAGTAGTAACAGTAATAGTGGTAGCACCACTAGTAGCAGAAGTAGTAGTAGTGATAGTAGTAGTAGTAGTGGTAGTACCAATAGCAATAGTAATAGTAGTAGTAGTGATAAAGGTAGTAGTAGTAGTACCAGTAGCAGCAGTAGTAGTTGTAGTAGTGGGAGAAAAGGTAGCTGCAGTTGGAGGAGGAGTAGAAGTAGTGGCAGAAGTACTAGCAGTTGTAGTAGTAGTAGTAGTACTAGTACTAGTAGCGGTAGTAGTAGAAATAGTAGTAATAGTAGCAGTTGTGGTAGAAGTTATAGCAGTAGTAGTTGTTGGAGTAGTACTAGTAGTAGTTATAGCAGTAGTAGTCATAGAAGTTGTAGTAGTAGCATTAGTAGTAGCAAAAGTAGTAGTAGGAGAAGTAATAGTAGTGGCAATAGTTGTAGTAGTAGTTGCAGTAGTAGTAGCAGAAGTAGTAGTAGTTGGAAAAGTAGCCATGGTAGCAGTAATAGTAGTAGTAGCAGTTGTAGTAGTAGTAGCAATTGGATATGTAGTAATAGTTACAGTAGCAGTAGTAGTAATAGTAGTAGTAGTAGTAGTAGCAGAAGTAGCAGTAGTTATAGTAGTAGCAAAAGTAGGAGGAGTTGTATTAGGAATAGATGCCGTAGTAGGGGTAGCTGCAATAGTAGAAGTAGCTGGAGCAGAAGTAGGAGTAGTAGCACCACAATAGGAGTAGTAGTAGTTAGAGCAGTATTAGTAGTAGTTGTAGTAGCAGTAGCTGAAGTAGCAGTAGTAGTTAGAGTAGTTGTAGTTGTAGTTGGAGCTATAGCAATAGTAGCAGGAGTAGCAGTTGTTGTAGTTATAGTAGAAGTAATAGAAGTAGCAGTAGTGGTAGAAGTATAATTGGTAGAAATAATAGTGGTAGTAGTAGTAGTAGTAGTATTAGCAGTAGTAGCAGTAGCAGTCGTAGTAATAGTTGTTATAGAACTAGTCAAAGGAGTAGCAAAAGTAGTCGTAGTAGCAGTAGCAGTAGTTGTAATAGTTGCAGCAGAAGTAGCAGCAGTAGTGATAGTAGTAGTTGAAGCAGTATTGAAAAAAATAGTAGCAGTCGATGAAGTAGTAGTAGCAATAGTGTAGTAGTAGTAGTCGCTGTTGTAGTAGTAGTAGTAGTAGTCATTGGAGTTGTAGTAGTGGGAACAACAGTAGCAGCAGTATTAGTTGTGGTAGTAGTAGTAGCAATATCAAAAGTAGCAGTAGTAGTAGCAGTAGTAGTAGCAAGAGAAGTTGTAGGAATAGTTGTAGTGGGACTAGTAGCCGTAATAGTTGCTATTGTAGCAATTATAGCAGTGGTAGTATTAGTAGTAGTAGGAGTAGTAGCAGCCGTGGTAGTAATAGTAGCAACAGCAGTTGCAGTAGCAGTAGTGGTGGCAAAAGCTGAAATAGTCGTAGTAGCAAAAGTTGTAGTAGTAGTAGTAGTCATAGCAGTAGCAGTAGTAGTCATAGCAAAAGTAGTAGTACAAGCAGTAGCTGTAGTAGTAGTAGTGGAAGTTGCAGTAACAGTAGTATTAGTAGTATGAGAAGTAGTAGTAGTAGTAGTAGTGGTAGTAGTAGCAGCAGCAGCTGCTGCAGCAGTAGTAGTTGTTGTAGCAATAGCAGTAGTAGCAATGTTGCAGCGGAAGTAGTAGTAGTTGTTGTAGTAGTAGAAGCAGTAGTAACCATAGTAGTAGTTGTTGTTGTTGTTGTAGCAGCTGTAGCAGTCAAAGCTGTAGTAATAGTAGTAGTAGTAGTAGTACCAATAGTGGCAATTGTACCAGTCCTAGCATTAGTGCAGTTTTAGTCGTAATAGCAGTAGTAGTAGTAGCTGCAGTCGTGGTAGTAATTGCAGTTGTAGTAGCAGTAGTGGTAGTAGTAGTAATAGTAGTAGAAGTAGTAGCAGGAGCATTGGCAGTCGTAGGAGTAGTAGTAGTACCAGTAGCAGTAGTATCCATAGTAGCAATTGTAGCAGTAGTTGTACTAGTAGTAGTAGTTCTAGAAGTAGTGGTAGAGGAGAAGTAGTTCAAGGTGCAATCGAGGCCGTAGTGGTACAATAAGTAGTAGTAGTAGAAGTAATAGTAGTTCTAATACTAGTAGAACTAATAGTAGTAGCAGTAGAAGCAGTAGTAGCAGTAGTAGTAGTGGTAGTAGTAGTAGCCGTTGTAGTAGTAGCTGTAGCTGCAGTAGTAGCTATAGTACTATTAGCAGTAGTAGTAAGAGCTAGAGATGCAATAGGAGTAGTTGCAGTCGCTTTGGTAGGATTAGTAGTAGTTATTGTAGTAGGAACAGTAGCAGCAATAATAGTAGAAGTAGTAGTTGTGGTAGTATTAGTAGTAGTTGTAGTAGCAGCAGCAGAAGTACTAGTAGTAGTAGCGGTACAACAAGTAGTGGTGGTGGTGGTAGTAGTAGCAGGAGCAGCAGCAACAGTAGTAGTAGTTATTGTTGTTGTTGTTGTCGTAGCAACTGTAGTAGTAGTAGTTGCAGTAGTCGCAGTAGTAGCAGTAGCAGCAGTATTAGTAGTAGTACTAATCGTAGTAGCAGTAGCAGTAGATGTAGTAGTAATAGTAGTAGTAGCAGTAGTAGTAGCAATAGTTGTAGTAGTTACAGTAGTAGTAGTAGCAGTAGCAGCAGCAGTAATAGTCGAAGCAGTAGTGGTAATTATAGTTGTAGTAGTAATGGTAATTGTAGTAATAGTAGTAGCAGTTTTAGTAGTTTTTGTAGCATCTGTAACAGCTGTTGTAGTCATTGCAACACCATTAGCAGAAGTAGTTGTAGAAGTAGTAGTACTAGTAGCAGTAGTTGTATTAGCAGTAGTAGTAATTGTAGTAGTGGCAATAGTTTCTGTAGTAGTAATAGTACTCGCAATAGTCGAAGTAGCACCAGCAAAAGTAGTAGTAGTTGTTGGTGAAGTAGAGTAGTAGTAGCAGCAGTAGTTATGGTAGTAGTCAGGGAAGTAGTAGTTGTAGTTGTAGTACAAGTAGTAGTCATTATACCAGTAGTAGCAGTTGTGCTAGTTGTAGTTTTAGTATTAGTAGCGGTAGTAGTAGTTGGAGAAGTAGGAAAAATAGTTGTACCAGTAGTAGTAGTAGGAGCAGGGCAGTAGTAGATGTAGTAGTAGTAGTAGTAATAGGCATTGTAGTAGCAGTAGTAGTAGTAGTAGTGGTAGCTATATTTTTTGTAGCAGCAGTGGCAGTAGTAGGAGTAGTAGTAGTTGTAGAAGTAGTAGTAGCATTAGTTCCCATGATAGTTGTAGTAGAAGTAGTAGCGGTGGTAGTAGAAGTAGTAGTAGTTTTAGCAATAGTAGTAGCAAAAGTAGTGGCAAAAGAAGTAGCAATAGTAATTGTACTTGTAGTAGTAAAAGTAGTTGTAGTTGGAGGAGTAGTAGTAGTAATAGTAGTAGTAGTCGGAGTAGTTATAGTAGTAGTAGCAGTAGTAGTTGTAGAAGTAGTTGTAGTAGCATTAGTAGTAGAAGTAATGGTAGTAGCGGTAGCAATAGTAGTAGTAGTAGTAGTAGTAATAGTAGTAGTAGCCGGAGTAGTAGTTGTAGCAGTAGTAGTAGTAGAGGGAGAAGTAGTAGTCATGGCTGTAGTAGTATTAGTAGCCGCAATAGCCATAGTAGAAGTTGCAGCAGTAGTAGCATTAGTAGTAGTAGTAGTAGTAGTAGTAGTAGTAGTAGTAGTAGTAGTAGTAGTAGTAGTAGTAGCAGTAGCAGTAGTAGTAGTAGTAGTAGCATTAGTAGGAGTAGCAGAAGTAGTTGGTGTAATCGTTTTAGTAGCGGTAGCAGCAGTTGCAAAAGCAATCGCTGTAGTAGCAGTACTAGTAGTAGTTATTATTGTTGTTGTTGTTGTTGTTGTTGTTATAGTAGTAGTAGTAGTAGTAGTAATAGTAGTAGCAGCAGCAACGGTAGTAGTAGTAGTAGTTGTTGTTGTTGTTGTAGTAGTTGTAGTAGTAGTACTTATAGTAGTAATAGTAGATGTAGTAGTAATAGGAGTGTTAAGAGTGGTAGTAGTAGCAGTAGTAGTACTAGCAGTTGTTCTTATTGTATGCATCGTAGTAGCTATAGTAGCTATGGTAGTAGTTATTGTGGTAGTCATTGTAGTAGTCGTAGTACTAGTGGTAGTAGTAATCATAGTGGTAGTAGTAGTGTTAGTTGTAGTAGTAGTAGTAATTATTGCAGCAGCTGTAGAAGTAGTAGTAGTCGTCATAGTTGTAGTAGTAGTATTTGTAGCAGTAGTAGTATTAGTAGTAGGAGTAGTAGTTGGAGTAGGAGTAGGATTAGTAGTAATTGTAGTAGTAGTAGTAGTAGTAGTTGTTGTTGTTGTTGTTGTTGTAGTAGTAGTAGTAGTAGCAGTGGTAATAGTAGTGTTAGTAGTGGTAGTATAAGTAGAACAAGTAGCAGCACAAGTAGTAATGGTAGTATTGGTATTAGTAGTAGTAGTAGTAGTAGTATTAGTGGTAGTAGTAGGAGTTCAGGTAGGAGTAGTAGTACGAGTAGTAGTAGTTGGAGTGCTGATATTATTAGTGGTTTTAGTTGCAGGAGTAGTAGTAGTATTTGTAGCTACAGGAATAGTAGTAGTAGAAGTAATAGTAGCAATACTAGCATTAGTAGCCACAGTAGTTGTGGTGGTGGTGGTAGTAGTAGCAGCAGCAGTAGTAGTAGTAGTTGTTGTAGTAGTAATTATAGCAGTTGTAGTAGAAGTAGTGGTGTAGTAGTAGTAGTAACAGTAGTCGCAATAGTAGTAGCATTCGTAATAGCAGCAGTAGTGATAGAAGCAATAGTTTTTGTTGAAGTACTAGCAGCATTAGAAGTAGTAGTAGTAGTAGGAGCAGAAGTAATAGTAATAGTAGTACATATAATAGTAGCAATTATTTTTGTAGTAGTTGTTATAGTAGTAGTTGCAGTAGTAGGATTAGGGGTAGGAGTTGGTGTAGTAGTAGTAGTAGGAGGAGGAGGAGGAGGAGCAGGAGGAGGAGGTGGTGGTGGAAGAGTAGTAGGGGTTGGAGTTGGTGTAGTAGTGGTAATAATAGTAGTAGCAGTAGTAGTTGTTGTAGTAGTTACTGTAGTAGTAGTAATAATAGTAGTAGTAGTAATAATAGTAGTAGTAGTAGTAGTCGTAGTAGTAGTAGTAGCAGTAGTTATTGTAGTAGCAGTAGTGGTAGTAGTAGTAGTAGTAGTAGTAGTAGTAGTAGTAGTAGGAGCAGCAGCATCAGTAGTAGGTTTAATAGTTATAGTAGTAGTAGTAGGAGTAGTAGTTGTTAATAGTAGAGGTAGTATTAGTAGCAGCAATGTAGTATTGCTACTAGCAGTAGTAGTAGTAGTTGTAGAAGTAGTAGTAGAAGGAGATGTAGTAGTAGTAGTAGTAGTAGCAGCCATAGTTGTAGCTATAGAAGTTGTAGTGGTAGTAGAGGTCGTAGTTGGTGTTGTAGTAGTTGTAGTTGTAGTAGTTGTAGTTGTAGTAGTTGTTGTAGCAGAAGTAGTAGTAGTAGTTGTTGTTGTTATAGAAGAAGTGGTTGTTGTAGTAGTTGTTGTTGTTGTAGAAGAAGTGGTAGTAGCAGCAGTAGCATTAGTAGTATTTGGAATTGTAGCAGAAGGAGTAGCGGGAGTACTTGCAATAGTAGGAGTTGTTGTTGTTTATATAAGAAGAAGTAGTAGTAGTAGTCATACTAGTAGTGGTGGTATGAGAAACAGTAGCTGCCGAAGAACTAGTAGTTGTAGTAGTAGTATCAATAGCAGTATTGGTTGTGGTGGTAGTAATAGCAGAAGTACTAGTAGCACTAGTAGTAGTTGTAGAAGTAGTAGTAGTAGTAGTAGTAGAAGTAGTAGGAGCTGTAGTTAGTAGTATTAGTAGTAGTAATAGTAGTAGTAGTAGTACTAGCAGTAGTAGTAGTAGTAGCAGTAGTTGTGGCAGTTGTAGTAGTTGTTGTAGTAGTTGGAGTAGTACTTAGAGTTGTAATAGTAGTTGAAGTTTTAGTAGTAGTAGAAGTGGTAGAAGTAGATCTAGTAGTAGTAGTAATAGGAAGGTTAGGAGTTGTAGTAGTAGTAGTACTAGTAGTAGTTGTTGTTGTGTCCATAATAGTAGCTATAGTAGTTGTTGTTGTAGTAGTCCTAGTAATAGTCATAGTATTAGTAGCAGTAGTTGTAGTGGTGGTGGTGGTGGTATTAGTTGCAGTAGTAGTAATAGAAGTAGCAGAAGCAGCAACAATAGTAGTAGTCATAGTCGTAGTAGTAGTATTTGTAGCAAAACTAGTAGTTGTTGTTGGAGTAGTTGTAGGAGTAGGAGTTGGAGTAGTAGTAGTTGCAGTAGCACTAGGAGTAGTAGTTGTAGTGGTAGTAGTAGTAATTGTAATAGTAGTATTAGTAGTAGTAGTAGTAGTAGCAATTGTAATAGTAGTATTAGTAGTAGTAGTAGTAGTGCTAGTAGCAGAACTAGTAGAAGCAGAACTAGTAATTACGATATTAGTAGTAGTAGTAGTAGTAGAGAGTAGTGTTAGTAGGAGTTGGAGATTGAGTAGTAGTATGAGGAGTAGTAGTTGGAGTGGTGGTATTAGGAGTAGTAGTAGTACCAAAGGTAGTTATAGTATTTGTTGCCGCAGTAGTAGTAGTTGTAGAAGTAATAGTAGCAGTACTAGTATTAGCAGTCGCAATAGCAGTAGTAGTAGTAGAAGAAGAAGTAGCAGTAGTAGCAGCAACAGTAGTATTAGTTGGAGTAGCATCAGCAGTAGTCGTGATGGTAGCAGTTGTAGTAGAAGTAGAGGTAGTAGGAGTAGTAGTAATAGTGGTAGCATTAGTAGAAGTAATTGTAGTGGTAGAAGCAATAGCAATAGTCATAGTAGTAGTGGTAGTTGCAGTAGGGTTAGTAGAAGTACTAGAAGTAGCAGCAACAGCAGTAGTAGTAGCGGTTGTCACAGTAGTATACTAATAATAGTAGCAGTTTTTGTTGCTGTAGTGGGTGTAGTAGTAGTGGTAGTACTAGGAGTAGGGGTAGGAGTAGGTGTAGTAGTAGTAGTTATTTTAGTAGTTACAATAGTTGTAGTAATAGCAGTAGTGGTAGTACTAGGAGTAGGGGGAGGAGTAGGTGTAGTAGTAGTACTAGCAATGGCAGTATTAGTAGTGGTAGTAGTAATAGTAGCTTTACAAGTAGCAGTAGTAGTAGCAGTATTAGTAGTAATAGAAGTAGTCGGAGAAGGAGTTGTAGTAGTAGTAGTAGTAGTAGTAGCAGCCATAGTTGTAGTTGTAGCAGTTGTAGTGGCAATAGAAGTTGTAGCTGGTGTTGTAGTAGTTGTAGTTGTAGTGGTTGTCATTGTTCTTGCTGTGGAAGAAGTGGTAGTAGTAGTGGTTGTTGTTGTAGAAGAGGTGATAGTAGTAGCTGTAGCTATAGTAGTAGTATTAGGAATTGCAGCAGAAGTTGCAGCTGGAGCACTAATAGTAGTAGTAGTTGTTGTTGTTGTTATAGTAGAAGAAGTAGTAGTAGTAGTCGTAGTAGTTGTGGTAGTAGGAGTAATAGTAACTGCCAGAGCACCAGTAGTTGTAGTGGTAGTATCAATAGCAACATTGGTAGTGTGGGTAGTAATAGCAGTAATACCTATAGCAGTAGTAATTGTTGTAGATGTAAGAGTAGTAGTAGTAGCAGCAGCAGCAGTGGGAGTAGCTGTAGTAGTAGTCGAAGCAATAGTAGTAGTATTAGTAGTAGTAGTTGTTGTTGTTGTTGCGGTAGCAGCAAAAGTAGCAGCAGCAGCAGCAGTAGTAGTAGTAGTTGTTGTTGTTGTTGTAGTACTTATAGTAGTAATAGTAGTTGTAGTTTCAGTAATAGTTGGAGTGGTAGAAGTAGAAGTAGTAGTAGTAGTAATAGGAAGGTTAGGAGTGGTAGTAGTAGTAGTAGTATTAGTAGTAGTTGTTGTGTCCATATTAGTAGCTGTAGTAGTTGATGTTGTAGTAGTGCTAGTAGTAGTCATAGTAGTAGTAGTAGTAGTAGTAGTAGCAACAGCAACAGCAACAGCAGTAGTAGTAGTAGTAGTAGTGTTAGTTGCAGTAGTAGTAGTAATAGTTGTAGCTGCTGCAACAGCAGTAGTCATAGTCGTAGTAGTAGTATTTGTAGCAATAGTAGTAGTAGTATTAGTAGTAGTAGTAGGAGTAGGAGCAAGAGGAGTAGTAGTAGTATTAGTAGTATTAGTAGGAGTTAGAGTAGGAGTAGTTGTACGAGTAGTAGTCGTTGGAGTGGTGGTATTAGTAGTAGTAGTAGTAGAAGTAGTAATAGTATTTGCAGCTGCCGTAGTTGTAGTAGCAGTACTAGTATTAGCAGCCGCAATAGCGGTAGTAGTAGTAGTATAAGAAGTGGAAGTAGTAGCAGCAACAGTAGTATTCGGTGGAGTAGCAGCAGCAGTAGTAGTAATGGTAGTAGTAGTATCAAAAGTAGAGGTACTAGGAGTAGTAGTAACTGTAGTGGCAGTAGTTGTAGCATTAGAAGTAGCAGCAGTAATGGTAGAAGCAACAGCAATAGTCGTAGTCGTAGTGGTAGTGGTAGTTGCAGTACTGTTAGTAGAAGTACTAGTGGCTGTAGTAGTAGTTGGAGGAGGAGGACCAGTAGTAGTAGTAGTAATAGTAGTAGCTGTAGTCATAGTAATAGTACTAATGATAGTAGTTGTTGTTGTAATTGTAGTAGTGGTAGTAGTAGAAGTAGGGCTAGGAGTAGGTGTTATACTAGTAATAGTAGCAGCAGCAACAGTAGTAGCAGTAGTAGCATCAGTAGTAGGTTTAACAGCTGCAGTAGTAGTAGTAGTTGGTATAGCAGCAGTAGTAGGAGTAGTAGTTGTTGAAATAGTAGTGGTAGTAGCAGTTACAACAGTAGTAGTTGTGCGACTAGCAGTAGCTGTAGTAGTAGTAGAAGTAGTAGTAGAAGGAGGGACAGTAGTAGTAGTAGTAGTTGTAGTAGTAGTAGCAGCAGCCATAGTCGTAGCAGTAGTAGTCGTAGTGGTAGTGGAAGTCGTAGTAGGTGTTGTAGTAGTTGTAGTCATAGTAGCAGTTGTAGATGAAGAAGTAGTAGTAGTAGTTGTTATTGTTGTTGTAGAAGAAGTGGTGGTAGTAGTAGTAGCAGTAGCAGTAGTATTAGGAATAGCAGCAGAAGCAGCAGTAGGATTACTATTAGCAGTAGTAGTTGTTGTTGTTATAGAAGAAGAAGTAGTAGTAGTAGTCATAGTAGTAGTGGTAGTAGGAGTAACAGCAGCAGCAGTAGGAGCACTAGTTCTTGGAGTAGTAGTAGCAATAGCAGTATTGGTAGTGGTATTGGTAATAGTAGTAGTACTTGTAGTAGTAGTAGTTGTTGTAGAAGTAGTAGTTGTAGTAGTAATAGTGGTAGTAGTAGGAGGAGGAGGAGGAGGAGGAGGAGGAGTGGTGGTAGTAGTAGTAGTAGCAGTGGTAATAGTTGTGTTAGTAGGAGCAGTAGGAGTAGGAGTAGGTGTAGTATTAGTTGCAGTAGGCATAGGAGTAGTAGTAGTAGCAGTAGGAGTAGTAGTTGTAGTAGTAGTAGTAGCAGTGGTAATAGTAGTATCAGGATTAGTAGTAGTAGTAAGAGTAGCAGAGTAGTAGTAGCAGAACTAGTAATTGTAGTATAATTATTATTAGTAGTAGTAGTATTAGTAGTGTTTGTAGGAGTTGGAGTAGTAGTAGTTGGCGTGGTGGTATTGGTAGTAGTGGTAGTAGCAGAACTAGTAGAAGTAGAAGAAGTAATAGTAGCTGTACAAGTATTAGCAGCCGCAATAGTAGTAGTAGTAGAAGAAGAAGAAGTAGTGGTCGTAGCAGCAACAGTAGTATTAGTTGGAGTAGCAGAAGTAGTAGAAGTAAAAGAAGTAATAGTAGCAGTACTAGTATTAGTAGCCGCAATAGCAGTAGCAGAAGAAGAAGAAGTAGTAGTGGTAGCAGCAGCAACAGTAGTATTAGTTGGAGTAGCAGAAGTTGTAGTAGTAGTAGTAGTCATAGCAATAGTAGTAGTAGTCATAGAAAAAGTAGTAGTACTAGCAGTAGCTATAGTACTAGTAGTGGAAGTTGTAGTAACTGTAGTAGTAGTAGTAGGAGAAGTAGTAGTAGCAGCAGTAGCAGTAGTCGCAATAGCAGTAGTAGTAGTTGTTGTTGTTGTAGTAGTAGTTGTTGTAGTAGAAGTAGTAACCGTAGTGGTAGTAAAAGCAGTAGTAGTTGTAGCAGCTATAGCAGTCGAACCAGAAGTAACAGTAGTAGTACTAGTTCCAATAGTGGCAATTGTACCAGTCCTAGAATTAGTAGCAGTTGTACTCGTAATAGCAGTAGTAGTAGTTGCAGTCGTGGCAGTAATTGCAGTTGTAGTAGTAGTGGTAGTAGTAGTAATAGTAGTAGAAGTAGTAGCTGGAGCATTGGCAGTCGTAGGAGTAGTAGTAGTACCAGTAGCAGTAGTATCCATAGTAGCAGTTGTAGCAGTAGTAGTACTTTAGTAGTAGCAGTAGCTACACTAGTAGTAGTAGTTCTAGAAGTAGCGGTAGAGTAGAAGTAGATCAAGTTGGAATAGGGGCAGTAGTAGTACAATAAGTGGTAATAGTTGGAGAAGTAGTAGTAGTAGAAGTAGTAGTAGTTCTAATACTATTAGAACTAATAGTAGTAGCGGTAGAAATGGTAGTAGCGGTAGTAGCCGTTGTAGTAGTAGCTGTAGCGGTAGTAGTAGCTATAGTACTACTAGCAGTAGTAGTAAGAGTTAGAGATGTAATAGTAGCAGTTGCAGTCGCTGTAGTAGGATTAGTAGTAGTTGTTGTTGTAGCAGGAACAGTAGCAGCAATAATCGTAGAAGTAGTTGTTGTCATAGTATTAGTAGTAGTAATAATAGTATTAGTAGTAGTTGTAGTAGCAGTAGTAGCAACAGTAGTAGTAGTAGTCATGGTAACAGTAGTAGTAGTAGTAGTAGGAGTACTAGTACTAGTAATGGAAGTGGTAGCACAAGTAGTGGTAGTAGAAGTAGTAGCAGTAGTAGCAGCAGTAGTAGCAGTAGTGGTAGCAGTAATAGTTGTTGTTGTAGTCATAGCAGCTGTAGTAGTAGTAGTTGCAATAGTCGTAGTGGTAGCAGTAGCCGCAGTATTAGTAGTAGTACTAGTAGTAGTAGCAGTAGCAGTAGCTGTAGTAGTAATAGTTGTAGTAGTAGTAGTAGCAGTAGTTGTAGTTGTACTAATAATAGTAGTTGTAGTAGTAGTAGCAGTAGTAGTTGTAGTCGAAGCAGTAGTGGTAATTATAGTAGTAGTAGTAATGGTAATTGTAGTAGTTGTAGTAGTAGCAGTTGTAGTAGTATTTGTAGCAACTGTAACAGCTGTAATAGTGTTAGCAGCACCATTAACAGAAGTAGTTGTAGAAGTAGTAGTACTAGTAGCGGTAGTTGTATTAGCAGTAGTAGTAATTGTAGTAGTGGCAATAGTTTCTGTTGTAGTAGTAGTAGCAATAGTCGAAGTAGCAGCAGCGGTAGTAGCAGCAGCAATACTAGTAGTAGTCGAGGTAGTAGCAGTAGTAGTAGTTGTTAGTGAAATAGGGTAGTAGTAGCAGCACAAGCAGTGGTTATAGTTGTAGTATTCGTAGTAGTCATTATACCAGCAGCAGTAGTAGCTGTAGTAGTTGTAGTAGTAATAGCAGTAATAGGTGTTGTAGTAGTACTAGATGTAGGGGTAGTAGTAGCAGTAGTAGTAGCAGTGGTAGCTGTAGTTTCTGTAGCAGCAGTGGCAGTAGTAGGAGTAGTAGTAGTTGTAGAACTAGTAGTTGCAGTAGTTCCAATAATAGTTGTAGTACTAGAAGTTGTCATGGTTACAGAAGTGGTAGTAGTTATAGCAGTAGGAATGGCAATAGTAGTGACAAAAGTAGCAGCAATAGTAATAGTAGTTGTAGTAGTAAAAGTAGTTGTAGTTGGAGGAGGAGGAGTAGTAGTAGTAGTAGTAGGAGAAGTAGTTATAGTAGTAGTAGCAGTAGTAGTCGTGGAAGTAGTAGTAGTAGCAGGAGTAGTAGTTGTAGCATTAGTAGCAGTAGTCGAAGAAGTAGTAGTACTAGGAGTAATAGTTGTAGTAGTAGATGTTGTAATGGTAGTAGTCGTGGTAGTAGTAGTCGTAATAGTTGGAGAAGTAGTAGTAGTCGCAGTAGCGGTTGTACTAACTAAAGTAGTAGTAGTAGTAGTAGTAGTAGTAGTAGTAGTAGTAGTAGTAGTAGTAGTAGTAGTTGTGGTAGCAGAAGTTGCTGCAGTAGTAGTTGCAGTAGGAGCAGCAGAAGTAGGGGTAGTAGTAGTAGCAATAGGAGGAGTTGGAGCAGTTGTGGTAGTAGTTGGAGCTATATTAGTCATTATTGTAGTAGTAGCAGTCGTAGTAGTCGCAGTAGCATAGTAGCAGTAGTAGTTTAAACAATGGTAGTAGTAGAAGGAGTAGTAGCAATAGTAGCCGAAGTCGCATTTGTAGTAGTAGTAGTAGAAGTTGTAGTAGTAACAGTAGTAGTTGGAGTATCATTAGAGAAAAAAAATAGCAGTTATAGTATTAGTGACATTAGTAGTAGTAGCAATAGTAGCATTGTAGCAATAGTTGCTATTGAAGTAGTCGGAGGAGTAGCAAAAGTAGTCGTTGTAGTAGCAACAATAGTTATAGTAGTAGCAGCAGTAGTAGTAGTATTTGCTGAAGTTGCATCCCTAGTAGTAGTACTAGCCATAGTATTAGCATTAGTAGCCGTAGTATTAGCTGTAGCAGTAGTCGAAGTGTTAGGAGAAGTAGCAATAGCTGTAGTAGCAGCAACAACAACAACCACAAGTGTAGTAGTTGTAGTAGTAGTAGTTAAAGTAGTTATAGTAGTAGTGTAGTAATAGTAGAAGTTCTAGTAGTAGTATTATTAGTAGTTGGAGTAGTAGTAGTCGGAGCAATAATAGTAGTAGTTGGGGTAGGAGCAATAGCAGTAGTAGCAGTAGTTGTAGTGGAAGTAGTAATAGTAGATGTAGTAGTAGTAGCGATTATGGTTGTTGTAGTGGAAGGAGTAGCAATTGTAGTTGGGGTAGCATTTGTAGTAGTAGTAGTATCAATAGAATTTGTAGTTGTACTAGCTGTAGTAATTGTAGGAGAAGTAACAGCAGCAGCAGTAGTCGTAGGAGAAGTAGTAGTAGTAGCAATAGTTATTGCAGTAGTAGTAGTTGTTGTAATCGTAGTAGCAATGGTAGTAGCAAATGTAGTAGTCGTTGTTGTAGTAGTAGTTGTAGTAGCAGTAGTGGCAGTAGAAGTAATAGTAGGAACAGTAGTAGTAGTACTAGCAGTAGAAGTAATAGTAGCAGCAGTAGTCATAGCAATAGGAGTAGCAACTACAGTAGTAGTAGTGGAAGTAGTAATAGTAGCAGTAGCAGTAGGAGTATCAATTGTAGCAGTAGTGCTTGAAGTAGGAGTAGGAGGAGGAGTAGTAGCAATAGTAGCAGTAATTGTGGTAGCAGTAGTTGTTGTACTGCTAGGAGCAGTAGTAGTAGTGCTAGGTGCAGCAGCAGTAGTAGTAGTAGCAGTACGATATGAGTAGTAGCAGTAGTCATAGTAGTAGTAGTAGTAGTAGTAGCAAAAGTAGGAGGAATAGTAGTAGTGTTAATAGTTGTGGAAGGTGTAGTTTTAGTAGTAGAAGTGTTAGTAGTTATTGTAGTAGTAGTAGTAGTAGTAGTAGTAGTAGTAGGAGAAGTAGTTGTAGTTGTAATCATAGAAGTAGTTGTAGAAGAAGTCATAGTAGTTGCAGTAGTAGCGGTAATTGTAGTAGTAGGAGTAGTAGCGGGAGCAGCAGTAGGAGTTGGAGTAGGCATAGAAGTAGAAGTCGGTGTAGTAGTAGTAGGAGTAGTAGTAGTATTACCAAAAATAGTAGTAATAATAGTAGTCGTAGTAGTAGCAGTAGCAGTAATTGTAGGAGTAGCAGCAGCAGTAGTAGTTGTGGTAGTAGGAGTAGCATCATTAGAGGGAGTTGTAGATGTTGTAATAGTAGTAGTTTGAGCAGCAGCATCGCATGAGTTTAAGTAGTAGTTGCAGTAGTAGATGCAGTAGTAGCAGGTGTAGCAGTTCTAGTAGTAGTTGTTGTTGTAATAGTAGGAGTAGCAGCAGTAGTAGGAGTAGTAGTTGTTGTAATAGTAGTAGTACTAGTAGTATTAGTAGTAATAGTCATAGTAGTAGTACTAATAATAGTATTAGTAGTAGTAGTAGTAGTAGAAGTGAAGTAGCAGCAGTTGTAGCAATGCTAGGAGTAGTAGTAGTTGTAGTAATAGCAGTTGCAGTAGGAGTAGTAGTAGTGGTGGTGGTGGTGGTGGTGGAAGTAGTTGTGGTCATAGGAGTAGCATTACCATTTGCAGTAGTGGCAGGTGTAGTTGGAATAGTAGTAGTAGAGGTAGTAGTAGTAGAAGTAGTACTAGCAGCAGTAGTAGTATTCATGGTAGGAGTTGGAGTAGGAGTAGTAGTAGGAGTAGTAGTTGTTGGAATAGTGGTATTATTAGTAGTATTAGTAATCGAACTAGTAGGAGTAGTACTAATAGGAGTAGTAGTAGGAGTAGTACTGGTAGAAGTTTGAGTTGGCGTAGTGGTAAGGGTCGTAGTAGTAGTAGTAGTCCTAGTAGGAGGAGGAGGAGTAGTAGTAGTATTAGTTGCAGTAGTAGTAGTAGTACTAGTAGTATTAGTTGCAGTAATAGTTAAACTACTACTAGGGGTTGTAGTATAAGTAGTAGTAGTAGTAGTAGAACTTGTAGTAGTATTAGTAGTAGTAGTAGTTTTTGTTGTTGCAGTAAGAGTAGTTGTAGTAGGAGTAGTAGTTGTTGTAGTAGTTAGTAGTGGTAGTAGCAGTAGTCGTAGGAGTAGTAATAACAGTAGTAATAGTGGCAGGAGTAGTAGCAATAGTAGTATTAGAAGTAGTGGTAATAAAAGTAGTGCTAGTAGTAGTAGCAGTAGTTGTCATAGTAGGAGTTGGAGTAGGAGTAGTAGTAGGAGTAGTAGTAGTTGGAATAGTGGTAGTATTTGTAGTAGTATTAGCTGTTGTAGCAGTCGTTGTAGCAAAAGTATTAGTAGTCGTTGTAGCCGTAGTATTAGTAGTAGCAGTAGTCATAGAGGGAGAAGTAGTAGTCGTAGTAGTAGTAGTATTAGTAGCCGTAGTAGCCATAGTAGTAGTAGCAGTAGTAGTAGCATTAGTAGTAGCAATAGTAGCAGTAGCAGCAGTAGTCGTAGTAGTAGCAGAAGTAATAGTAGTTGTAGTCGCAGTGGTAGTAGTCATAGTAGCGGCAGTAGCTATATTAGCAACAGTAGCAATATTAGTTATAGCAGTGGTAATCGCAGCAGTGTTAGTAGTATTAGTGGCAGCAGTAGTAGTAATAGTAGTAGCGGTAGCAGCAGTAGTAATAGTAGTAGTAGTAGTAGTAGTAGTAGTAGTAGTAGTAGTAGTAGTAGTAGTAGTAGTAGTAGTAGTAATAGTAGTAGTAGTAGTAGCAGTAGTAGTAGTACTAGTAGTAGCATTAGTAGGAGTAGCAGAGGTAGTTGTTGTAATCGTTGTATTAGCGGTAGCAGCAACAACAGCAACAGCAGCAGTAGTTGTTGTTGTTGTTGTAGTTGTAGTAGTTGTTGTAGCTACAGTAGTAGCAGTAGTTGTTGTTGTAGTAGTAGTCGTAGTAGTACTTATAGTAGTAATAGTAGATGTAGTAGTAATAGGAGTGTTAAGAGTGGTACTAGTAGCAGTGGTAGTGCTGGTAGTTGTTCTTGCTCTATCCATAGTAGTAGTTGTAGTTGTAGTTGTTGTGGCAGTCCAAGTAGTAGTAATAGTGGTGGTAGTGTTAGTTGCAGTAGTAGTAGTAATAGTTACAGAAGCTACAATAGTAGTAGAAGTAGTCAAAGTCGTAGTTGTAGTATTTGTAGCAATAGTAGTATTTGGAGTAGGAGTAGTAGCAGCAGTAGTAATAGTCATATTAGTAGTAGTAGTAGATATAGTAGTAGTATTTATAGTAGTAATAATAGTAGTAGTAGCAGCAGCAGCATTAATAGGAGTAGCAGAAGAAGTTGTTGTAATCGTTGTAGTAGCGGTAGCAGCAACAGTAGCAGCAGCAGCAATAGTAGTAATAGTAGTTGTTGTGGTTATTGTAGTAGTAGTAGTAGTAGTAGTAGTAGTAGTAGTAGTAGTAGTAGTAGTAGTAGTAGTAGTAGTAGTAGTAGCTGCAGTAGCAGCAACAGTTGTTGTTGTTGTTGTTGTTGTTGTAGTAGTAGTTGTAGTACTTATAGTACTAATAGTAGATGCAGTAGTAATAGGAGTGTTAAGTGTGGTAGTAGTAGCAGTAGTAGTGCTAGTAGTTGTTCTTGCTGTATCCATAGTAGTAGCTGTTGTAGTAGTTGTTATGGTAGTCCTAGTAGTAGTAATAGTACTGGTAGTAGTAGTGTTAGTTGCAGTAGTAGTAGTAATAGTTACAGTAGCTGCAATAGCAATAGTAGTAGTAAGAGTCGTAGTTTTAGTATTTGTAGCAGTAGTAGTATTAGTAGTTGGAGTAGTAGTCGGAGTAGGAGTAGGATTAGTAGTAATTGTAGCAGTAGTAATAGTGGTAGCAGCAGCAGCAGCAGTAGTAGTAGTCGTAGTAGATGTTGTTGTTGTTGTAGTAGTAGTAGTGGTAATAGTAGTATTACTAGTAGTAGTAGCAGTAGTAGAACAAGTAGCAGCAGAAGTAGCAATGGTAGTATTTGTATTAGTAGTACTAGCAGTAGTAGTTTTAGTAGTAGTAGGAGGAGTTCGAGTAGGAGTAGTAATATGAGTAGTAGTAGTTGGAGTGGTGGTATTAGCAGTAGTTGACTTGTAGCTACAGTAATAGTAGTAGTAGAAGTAATAGTAGCAATGCTAGTATTAGTAGCTGCAGTAGTAGTAGTAGTAGTAGAAGTAGAAGTAGCAGTAATAGCAACAATAGCAGTATTAGTTGCACTAGGAGCAGCAACAGTAGTAATGGTAGTAGTTGTAGGAGAAGTAGAGGTGCAATAGTAGTAGTAATAGTAGTGGCAGTAGTAGTAGCATTAGTAATAGCATTAGTAGTGGTAGAAGCAGTAGTAATAGTCGTAGTATTAGTGGTAGTTGTAATAGTTTTAGTTGAAGTACTAGCAGCATTAGAAGTAGTAGTAGTTGTCGCGGTTGTAGTACATATAATAGTAGCAATTATTGTTGTAGTAGTAGTTATAGTAGTAGTTGTAGTAGTAGGAGTAGGGGTAGGAGTTGGTGTAGTAGTGGTAATAGTAGTATTAGTAGTAGTAGTAGTACTAGTAGTACTAGTAGCAAAAGAAGTAGAAGCAGAACTAGTAATTGTTGTATTAGTTGTAGTAGTAGTAGTAGTAGTAGTAGTAGTAGTGTTAGTAGTGTTCATAGGCGTTGGAGCAGGAGTAGTAGTACGAGTCATAGTCGTTGGAGTGGTGGTATTAGTAGTAGTAGTAGTAGTAGAAGTAGTAATAGTATTTATTGTTGTACTAGTAGTTGTAGTTGTATTTGTTGTCGCAGTAGAGTAGTAGTAGAAGTAATAGTAGCTGTACTAGTATTAGCAGTCACAATAGCGGTAGTAGTTGTAGTAGAAGAAGTAGCAGTAGTAGCAGGAACAGTAGTATTAGTTAGAGTAGAATCGGCAGTAGTTGTAATGGTAGTATTTGTTGCAGAAGTAGAGGTAGTAGGAGTAGTAGTAACAGTAGTAGCATTAGTAGAAGTAGTTGTAGTGGTAGATGCAATAGCAATAGTCATAGTAGTAGTGGTTGTTGCAGTAGTGTTGTAGAAGTACTAGAAGTAGCATTAGTAGTAGTAGTAGTAGTGGTAGTAGCAGCTTTTGTTGCTGTAGTAGTTGTAGTACTAGTGGTAGTACTAGGAGTAGGGGTAGGAGCAGGTGTACTAGTAGTACTAGCAGAAGTAGTAGTTGTTGTAGTAGTAGTAGTAGTAGTAGCAGCAGCAGCAGCAATGTCAGTAGTAGGTTTAATAGCTGCAATAGTAGTAGTTGTTGTTGTAGTAGGAGTAGCAGCAGTAGTAGGAGTAGTAGTTGTTGTAGTAGTAATGGTAGTTGTAGTTACCGCAGTAGTAGTAGTGCTACTAGTAGTAGTAGTAGTATTAGTAGAAGTAGTAGTACGAGTGGTAGTAGTAGTAGTAGCTACGATAGTTGTAGCAGTAGTAGTCGTAGTGGTAGTAGAAGTCATAGTTTGTGTTGTAGTACTTGTAGTCATTGTAGTAGTTGTAGCTAAACAAGTAGTAGTAGTAGTAGTAGTTGTTCTAGAAGAAGTGGTGTAGTATTAGTTGTTGTTGTTGTAGAAGAAGTGATTGTAGTAGTAGTACCAGTAGTAGTAGTATTAGGAATAGTAGCAGAAGGAGCAGCAGGAGTACTAGTAGTAGTAGTTGTTGTTGTTGTATAGAAGAAGTAGTAATAGTAGTAGTCGTAGTAGTAGTGGTAGTCAGAGTAACAACAACAGCAGGAGCTCGAGTTGTTGGAGTAGTAGTATCAATAGCAGTATTGGTAGTGGAAGTGGTAATAGTATTAGTACTAGTAGCAGCAGTGGTAGTAGTTGTTGTAGAAGTAGTAGTAGTAGTAGGAGGAGGAGGAGGCGAAGGAGCAACGACAGTAGTAGTAGTAGTAGTATTAGTAGTAGTAGCAATAGTTGTTGTTGTTGTTGTTGTTTTTGTTGTTGTTGTTGTTGTATTATTAGTCATAGTACGAGTTGCAGTAGTAGTAGTAGTAGGATTGTTAGGAGTGGCAGTAGCAGTAGTAATAGTTGTTGTTGTTGTTGTTGTATCTGGAGTAATAGTTGTAGTAGTTATTGTTGTTGTAGTCCAGGTAGTAGTCAGAGTATTATTATTCTTATTATTATTATTATTATTATTAGTAGTAGTAGTAGTAGTAGTAGTAGTAGTCAGAGTCGTAGTAGTAGTATTTCTAGCAGTAGTAGCAGTAGGAGAAAGAGTAGTAGTAGGAGTCGGAGTAGTAGTAGTGGTAGTGGTAATATTAGTAGTTGTTGTAGTAGTACTAGTAGCAGAAGTAGTAGTAGTAGTAGTAGTGGTAATAGTCGGAGTAGTAGCAGAAGTAATAGTGGTAGTGGTAATAGTCGTAGTTGTAGTAGTAGAAGTAGTAGTGGTAATAGTAGTACTAGTAGCAATAGTAGTAGTACTAGTAGCAGAAGTAGTAGTAGCAGAACTAATAATAGTAGTATTAGTAGTAGTAGTAGTTGTTGTTGTTGTGGTAGTAGTATTAGTGGTATTAGTAGGAGTTGGAGTAGGAGTAGCAGTACGAGTAGTATTAGTTGGAGTGGTGGTATTAGTAGTATTAGTAGCAAGATAAGTAGTGGTAGTATTTGTAGCCACAGTAGTAGTAGCAGTAGAAGTAATTGTAGTAGTACTAGTATTTGCAGCCGCAGTATCAATGGCAGTCGTAGTGGAGGAAGTAGCAGTAGTTGCAGCAGTAGCAAAAGTAGTGACAGTAGCAATAGCAGTAATAGTAATGGTAGTAGTAGTAGCAGAAGTAGAGGTAGTAGGAGTGGTAGTAACTGTAGTGGCAGTAGTTGTAGCATTAGTAGCTGTACTAGTAGTGGTAGAAGCATTAGCAATAGTCGTAGTAGTTCTGGTTGTTGCAGTAGTCTTAGTAGAAGTACTAGCAGCAGTAGTAGTCATAGTAGGATTAGTTGTAGTAGTAGTAGTTGTTGTTGTAGTAGTGGTAGTTGTAGTAGTAGTAGTTGTAGTAGTAGGAGTAGGAGTAGGAGTAGGAGTAGGTGTAGTAGTAGTAGTTACAGTAGTAGTAGTAACAGTAGTAGTAGTAGTAGTAGAAGTAGTAGTAGTAGCAGCTGCGGCAACAACAGTAGGTTTAATAGTTGTAGTAGCAAAAGTAGGAGGAGTAGCAGGAGTAGTTGTTGTTGTAATAATAGTGGTAGTAGTAGTAGCAGCAACAGTAGTAGTTGTCCTACTAGTAGTAGTAGTTGTAATTGTTGTAGTAGTAGTAATAGTAGTAGTAGTAGAAGGTGTGGTAGAAGTAGTAGGAGTAGTATTATTAGTAGTCGTCGTAGGATTGTTAGGAATAGTAGTAGTAATAGAAGGAGTAGTAGTTGTAGTAGTAATAGCAGCCATAGTTGTAGCTGTAGTAGTCGTAGTTAGTGTTGTAGTAGTTGTAGTCATAGTAGTAGTTGACCAGAAGTAGTAGTAGTAGTAGTAATTGTTATTGTTGTTATAGAAGAAGTGGTAGTAGTAGTTGTTGTTGTTGTGGCAGAAGTGGTAGTAGTAGTAGTAGCAGTAGTAGTAGTTGGAATAGCAGCATAAGTAGCAGTAGGAGTACAAGTAGTCATAGTAGTAGTAGTTTTTGGTTTAGAAGAAGTAGTAGTCCTAGTAGTAGTGGTAGTAGGAGCAACAGCAGCAGTAGTAATAGTAGTTGCTGAAGCAGAAGAAAAGTAGTAGTAGTAGTTGTTGTTGTTGTTGTTATAAAAGAAGTGTAGTAGTAGTAGTTGTTGTTGTTGTGGCAGAAGTGGTAGTGGTAGTGGCAGTAGTAGTCGTAGTTGGAATAGCAGTAGCAGGAGTACAAGTAGTCATAGTTGTTGGTTTAGAAGTAGTAGTAGTCATAGTAGTAGTGGTAGTAGGAGCAACAGTAGCAGCAGGAGCACTAGTAGTTGTAGTAGTACAAGCAATAGCAGTATTGCTAGTGGAATTAGTAGTTTTACTAGTAGCAATAGTAGTAATTGTAGATATAGTGGTGGTAGTAGTAGTAGTAGTAGGATTGCCCGTAATAGTAGTAGTTGGAGTAGTAGGAGTAGTCGACGCAGCAGTAGCAGTAGCAGCAGTAGCAATAGTAGAAGGAATAGTAGTAACAGTAATTTTATTAGTTGTAGTTGGAGTACTAGCAGTAGCAGTAGTAGTAGCAGTAGCAGCAATGGTAGTAGTGGTTGCAGCAGTACTTTTGTTAGAAGTAGTAGTAGTAGTAGTGGTAGCAGCAAAAGTCATAATAGCAACTGTAGCAGTAGTATTGGGAACAATAAAGGCATAGGAGTTGGAGTTAGAGGGGTAGTAGCAGAAGTAGTAGTAGTACTAGTAGTATTAGTCACAATAGTAGTAGTAGCAACAGTAGTAATAGTGGTAGTAGTACTAGTTGTAGCATAGCAATAGTAATTGTCATTGTAGCTTTACTAACAGTAGCAGTAGTAGTAGTAGTAAAAGTAGTAGTAGTAGGAGTAGTAGTAGTAGTAGTAGTAGTAGAGGTAGTAGTGGTAGCAGTAGTAGTCGTAGTAGTAGTAGATGGAGAAGAAGAAGTAGTAGTAGTAGTAGTTGTTGTAGTAGCAGTACTAGGAGTAATAGTAATTCTAGTAGGCGAAGTAATAGTATGTGTAGGTTTATGAGTAGGAGTTGGTGTATGAGTAGTAGTAGTAGCAGTAGCACCAATAGTAGTAGTAGTAGTAGTAGTGGTAGTAGTGGTAGAAGGAGGAGGAGATGGAGGAGAAGGAGGAGTAGTAGTAGTAGTAGCAGTCTTAGTAATTGTAGTAGTAGTAGTAGTAGTAGTAGTAGTAGTAGTAGTAGTAGTAGTAGTAGTACTCGGAGTTGCAGCTGTAGCAACAACAGTAGTAAAAGTAGATGTAGTAGTGGCAATACTAGCAATAGTGGTAGTAGTTGCAGTAGCAGCAACAGCAGTAGCAGCAGGAGTATAGTAGTAGTAGAAGTAATTGTAATAGTAGTAGTAGTTGTTGTTGTAGTAAAAATAGTAGTAGTAGTCGTCGTCGTTGTTGTTGTAGGAGTAGTAGTAATAATAGTCGAAGCAGTATTAGTAGAACTAGCAGTAGTCGGAGGAGTAGTAGGAGGAGGAAGTGGAGTAGTAGGAGTAGCAATAGAAGTAGCAGTCGTAGTAGTAGTAATAACAATAGAAGTAGTAGCAGTAGTGGCGTAGCGGTAACAGTTGTAGCAGTAGTAATCATAATAATAGGAGTAGCAGTTGTAGTGGTAGTAGTGGTAGTAGTAGTAGAAGTCGTAGTAGTAGTAGTAGCAGTAGTTGTTGTTGTTGTTGTTGTTGTTGTTGTTATTGTCATAATAGCATTTGTAGTAATAGTTATAGGGGTAGTACTACTAGTGGTAGCAACAGTTGTAGTAGTAGTAGTAGTAGAAGTAGTAGTAGTAGTAGTAGTAGCAGTAGTAGTACTAGTAGCAGTAGTAGCGGTAGTAGCAGTAGTAGTAGTACTAGTAGTAACAGTAGAAGTAGTTGTTGTAGTAGTAGCAGTAGTTGTAGTTCCAAAAGTAGTAGTAGTAGAAGTAATAGCAATACTGCAACTACTAGTAGTAATAGGTGTAGTAGAAGTAGTATTAATAGTAGCAACAGATGTAGCAGTAGTAGTTATAGTAGTAGTAGTAGTTGTTGTTGTTGTTGTTGTAGAAAGAGTAGATGTTTCGTTTGTAGTAGTAGTTGTAGTAGTAGTACTTGTGGTAGAAGTCGTAGTAGTAGTAGAAGTAATAGTAGTAGTAATAGTAGTAGTAGTAGTTGTTGTTGTTGTTGAAGTACTAGTAGTAGTTGTAGTAGAATTCTTAGTAGTAGTAGTAGTAGTAGTACTAGTAGTAGCAGTAGTAGTAGTGATAGAAGTAGGAAGAGTGGCAGTAGTAGTAGGAGTTGCAATCGAAGCAGCAGTAGCTGTAGTAGTTATTGTTGTAGTTGTAGTAGTAGAAGTAGTAGCATTACTAATACAACTAATAGTAATAGTAGTACTAGTCGTAGTAGTAGAAGAAGTAGTACTACTAGAAGCAGTTGTAGTCATAGTTTTTGTAGTAGCAGTACAAGTAGTAGTAGTAGTACTACTACTACTATTAGTTGTTGTTGTTGTAGTAAGAGTAGAAGCTTTTTTTGTAGTAGTAGTTGTAATAGTAGTACTAGTGGTATAAGTCGAAGTAGTTGTTGTTGTTGTTGTAGTAGTAGTAGTAGTAGTAGTAGTTGAAGTACTAGTAGCAGTTGTAGTAGAATTACTAGAAGCAGTAGTAGTAGTAATACTAGTAGTAGCAATAGTAGTAGGGATAGAAGTAGGAAGAGTGGCAGTAGTAGTAGGATTTGCAGCCGAAGCAGCAGCAGTTGCAGTTGTTATTGTTGTAGTTGTAGTAGTAGAAGTAGTAGCATTACTACTAGTAGTAATAGTATTAATAGTAGCAGCAGTAGTAGTAGTATTAGTCGTAGTAGTAGAAGAAGTAGTACTACTAAAAGTAGTTGTAGTAGCAGTACAAGTAGTAGTAGTAGTACTAGTACTAGTATTAGTTGTTGTAATAGGAGTTGACGCAACAGCAGAGGTTGTTGTCGGGGCAATGGTAGCAGTAGTGATTGTAGTAAGAGTAGTAGTAGCAAATGTAGTAGTAGAAGTAGTAGAAGTAGAAATAGAAGTAGTAGCTGTTGTAGCAGTAATAGTAGAACTAGTGGTAGTGGCAGGAGTAGTAGTAATATTAGTAGTAGTTCTAGTAGTAATAGCAGTAATGACTGTAGCAATAGTAGTAGTGGCAATAGTAATAGTAATAACAGAAGTAACAGTTGTAGTAGGAGTAGTAGTTCTAGTAGTTGTTGTAGTAGTTGTTGTAGTGGTAGTAGAAGTAACTGTCACAATAGTAGCAATAATATTTGTAGTACTGATAGTAGTAGTTGTACTAGTTGTAGTAGTAGTTGCAGGAGTAGAAGTCATAGTAGTAGTAGTAGTAGAGGTAGTCGTAGTAAAAGCTCTAGTAGTAGTGCAAGGGGAAGTAGTAGAAGTAGGAGGAGGAGGAGTCGTGGTTGTAGTAGCAGTAGTAGTATTAGCCGTAGTAGTAGTAGAAGTTGAAGCAGTAGTTATAGTAGTAGTAGTAGCAGCAGTAGGAGTACTTGTTGTAAAAGCAGCAGCAGTAGTAGAAGTAGTAAGAGTAGTAGTAGTAGCAGCAGTAGAGTAGTAGTAGTAGTAGTAGGGGTAGTTGAAGTAATTGTAGTAAGAGTAGTATTAGTAGTAGTAGTCTTAATAGTTGTAATAGTAGTAGTAGTAGTAGTAGTAGTAGTAATAGTAGTCTTAATAGTTGTAATAGTAGTAGTCGTTGTAGCCGTAGCAGTGTTAGTTGTACAAGTTGTAGTAGTTGTGTAGTAATGGTGGTGGTAGTAGTAGTAGTAGTAGTCCTCGAGGTAGTAGTAGAGCAGTAGTAGCAATAGTAGAATTAGTAGAAGTAGCAGCAGCAGTAGAAGTAGTAGTAGTAGTAGCGGGAGTTGTAGTAGTAATAATAGTAGTACTTGCAAAGTAGTAGTAGTAATAGTAGTAGTAGTCGTAGTTGTAGTAGAAAAAGTAGATGTAGTAGTTGTAGAAGCAAAAGTAGTAGTAATAGTTGGAGTAGGAGGAGGCAGTAATAGTAGTTGTTGTAGTAGTAATTGTTCTTGTAGAAATAGTAGCAGTTGTAGTAGTTGTTGTTTTTTTAGTAGCAATAGGGGTAGTAGTAGCAGAAGTAAGAGTAGAAGTAGTAGTAGTATGAGGACTAGTAGTAGTAGTAGTAGTAGTAGTATAAGTAGTAGTAGTAGTTGTTGTTGTTGTTGTTGTTGTTGTTGTAGTAGTAGTAGTAGGAGTAGTAGTAATGGTTGTTGTTGTGGTAGTAGCTGTGGTGGTAATACTAGTAGTGTTAGTAGTGGTAGTTGTAGTAGTAAGAGTAGTAGTAGTAGTTGTTGTTGTAGCAGTAGTACTAATAGAAGTAGTAGGAATAGTAGAAGTAGTAGAAGTAGTAGTAGAGGTTGTAGTAGTAGTAGTAGGAGTTGCGGTACAAGTAGTAGTAGTAGTAGTTGGTCTAGGAGTAGGGGTAGAAATAGGAGAAGGGCTAGCAGTAGTAGTAGTAGTAGGAGTGGTAGTAGTAAGAGTCATAGGAATAAAATAGAATAGTAGTTGTTGTAACAGTAATAGTAGAGCTAGTAGTAGTAGTAGTAGTAGCAGTAGTGGCAGTAGAAATAGTAGTAGCAATAATAGTAGCAGTAATAGTAGTAGCGGTAGTAGTAGTAGTAGTAGTAGTACTAATAGTAGCAGCAACAGTAGTAGTAGTAATCGCAGTAGTAGTTGTTGTAGTAGTAGTAGGAGGAGGAGAATTAGAAGTAGTAGTAGAATTGGCACCAGTAGGAGCAATTGTAGCAGCAACATCGTAGTAGTAGTAGTAGTAGTAGCAGTATCAGTAGTATTAGTAGCAGTAGCCGTATTAGTAGCAGCAGCAACAAGAGCAGTAGCAATAGTAGCAGTAGCAGCAGTAATAATAGCAATAGGAGTAGCATTAGTACTAGGAGGAGGAGTGGAAGTTGTAATAGTAGTTGTTGTTGTAATAGCCGCAGTAGTAGTTCTAGTAGTAGAAGTAGTAGTAGTCAAAGTAGCAGTAGTAGTCGTGGTAGCAGTAGTAGCAATATTAATAGTAGAAATAGGAGTAGTAGTAGCAGTAGCAGTAGCAACAGTAGTATTCATAGTAGTAGTACAAGCTGTAGTAGCAATTATTGTAGTAGTAGCAGTATTAGTAGTAGTGGTAGTAGTAATAGTAAAAGTTATAATAGTAGTAATAACAGTAGTGGTAGTAGTAGTTGCAGTAGCAGTAATAAAAGTCATAGTAGCAGTGGTAGTGATAATAGGAGTAGTAGTAGGAGTAGTAGTAGTAGCAAATTGTGAATTTGTTGTTATTACAACAAAAGTAGTAGTAGTAATAGGAGGAGGAGACACAGTAGTAGTAGGACTAGGTTCAAGAGAAGGAGTAGTAGCAGGAGTGGAAGTACCAGTAGTAGTAGTACTAGCATTAGTATAGCAGTAGTAGTAGCAATTGTAGTGGTAGTTGTTGTGGTAGCGAAAACAACAGTAGTACTAGCAGAAATAGTAGTAGTAGCAATAGTAGTAGTAGTAGTGGTAGTCATGGTAGCAGTAATAGTAGCAGTAATAAAACTAGTAGTAATAGTAGCGGTAATAGTAGTAAGAGCAGTTGTAGTAGCAGAAGTAGTTGTTGTAGAAGTTGTAGCAGTAGTAGCAGTTGTGCCGCAGTAGTAGCATAAGTAATAGTAGTCGTAGTTGCAGTAATAGTAGTAGTAGTAATTCTATTAGTATCAGTAGTAGTAGTATTAGTAATAATAGTATTGTAGTAGTAGTTTTAGTTGTATTAGCATTTTCAGTAGCTGAGGTAGTAGTAATAGTAGTATTAGTAGTGATAGTTATAGTAGTAGTAGTAGTAGCAGCAGCAGTAGTAGTAGCAGCAGTTGTAGAAGAAGAAGTAGCAGCAGTAGTAGTGGTAGTAGCGATAGTATCAACAATAGTAGCAACAGTAGTAGCAGGAGTAGTAGTAGCAGTAATAGTAGTACAAGTTCTAGTAGTAGCAGTAGTGTTAGCAAGAGTAGTAGCAGCAGCACTGGTAGTAGCAATAGTAGCTGTAGCAGTTGCCATAGTAGCTGCTGTAGCAGCAGCAGTAGCAGTAGTAGTAGTTGCACTTGAAACAATCGTAGCAGTAGTAGTAGTAAGAGTAGTAGCAGTAGCAGTTATAGTAGTAGTAGTAGTAGTAGTAATAGTTGTAGTAGTCATAAAAATAGTAGCGAAAGTAGTAGTTGCAGTTGTAATAAGAACAATAATAGTAGGACGAGATGGAGTAGCAGTAGTTGTTGTTGTTGTTGCAAGAGTAGTACTAGTAGTAGTATCTGTAGTAGTTTCACCAGTGTTAGCAATTATAGAAATAGTAGAATTAGTAGTAGCAGTAGTAGTAGCAGCAGTAGCTATAGTAATAGTAGTAGTAAATGTTGCAGTTGTACTAGAAGTAGCGGTTGTATAAGTAATAGTGGTAGTAGTAGCAGCAGTAGCAATTATTGCTGTAGTAGAAGTAGCAATAGTAGCAGTAACAGTTGAATCAGTAGCTGTAGTAGCAGTAGTACTGGAAGTGGTAATAGTAGTGGCCCTAAAAGTAGTGATAGTAGTAGAAGTGGAAGTAGCACAGCCGCAGTAGAAGTAGTAGTTGTAGAAGTAGTAGCAGTAGTACTAGCAGTAGTAGTAGTAGTGGAAGCAACAGCAGCAGAATTACTACTACTACTACTATTACTACTATTCCTACACCTACCACTACTGCCACTTCTCCTAGTCCTACTACTTCTACAATCACTTCTACTACTACTATTTTTATTACTTCTACACCTATTCCCACTCTTGCTACTACTACTACTACCCCTACTTCTACTACAGCTACTCCTAATCTTGCTATTGTTCTAGTCGCTAATACAACTTCCACTATTGTATGGCTGCTATTGTTGCTCCAACTTCTACTACTACTCCTACTACAACTACTTCTACTACTACTGGTCCTAGTACTACTATTTTTATTAATACTACCACTACTACTACTACCACTACTACTACTATTACTACTATTACTACGAAAAATACTACTACTCTACTGCTTCTACTACTTCTACTATTAATACTAATACAATTACCACTACTTTTACGACTACTGCTACTGCTACTGTTGCTACTACTACTCTTCCTCCTACTACTACTATTACTATTACTACTACTACTACAACAACCATTACTACTACTACTACTACTACGACAACTACTACTCCCACTACTACTCCTACTATTGTTGCTACTACTAGTACAACTACTACTACTCCTACTACTATTCTAACTTCAACTTGTACTACTACTATTACAACTACTAATACTAAATTACAACTACTGCTGCTATAGCTATTTCTAGAACTACAACTACAAGTATTACTACTATTAATACTAATACTACTATTACTACTACTACTACTACTACAACAACTGTTACTCCTACTGCTACTGCTACTACTACTACAACAACTAATACTACTACTATTACTATTGCTACACCTACTAGTACTGTTACTACTACTGCTACTGCTATGACAACTACAACTCCTTCCAATACTGCTACTGCTACTACTACTACTACTTTTATACCATCCCTATTACTATTAATATTACTACAACAACAACTACGGCTACCGCTACTACTACTACTAATTCGACTACTAGTACTACTATTACAAATACTACTACTACTACTACAACTATTCTGCTTTGACTCCTACTACTACTACTTCTACTCCTACCACTATTACTATTGCTACCAGTACTACTACTCCAACTCCTATTACTACTACTACTCCATCAACTACTACTCCAATTACGACTACTACTACAACAACAACAACAACCACTATTTCAACTACTACTATTTCTACAATGACTCCCACTCCAGCTCCTACTACTACTACTACTACTTCTGCAACTAGTACAACTAATACTATTACAATAACAACAACAATAGCTTCTTTTGATACTGCTGCTACAATAACTACTACTGCTCCTATTACTACTATTACTACTATTGCTATGACAATTACTAGTACCACTCATACTATTACTTCTATTTCTACTACTACTATGACGGCAAATGCCACTACTACTACAACAACAATAACTAGTACTACTGCTGCTACTGTTGTAGCTACTTCTACAACTGCAACTACTATTATTGCTGCTGCTGCCGCCTTTGCTATTGCTACTACTACTACTACTAACACCCCTACTACTACTACTACTACTACTACAACTCTTACTACTACTACTACTACTACTACTACTACTACTACTACTACTACTACTACTACTACTACTACAACTATTGCTGCAACTTCTACTACCAACACTACTACTACTACTTGTACTACTACTACTACTACTACTACTACTACTACTACTACTACTACTACTACTACTACCAATACTACTAATACTACTACAACAACAACTATTACTACTGCTTCTTTTACTACTACTACTACTACTAGTTCTACTACTACTACTACTATTATTACTACTACTTGTACTACTATTACTACTGCTACTGCTGTTACAACTACGACCACTATTTCTATTACTACTGCTATTACTTCTCCTACTATAACTATCGTTGCTACCACTACCAATATTGTCTCTATTCCTAGTCCTAGTACAACTACTACTACTAATCCTACTATTACAAATGCTTGTACAACTGTTGCAACTACTTCTACAACAACAACTACTACTACTATTGCTACTGCTACCTTTACAACTTTGACTACTACTACTACCACAGCAAGTATTGCTCCTACTGCTACAGCTACTACTACTAGTGCTATAACTACTGCTACTATTACTACTGCTACTCCCACTACTGATTCTCCTACTGCTACTCCTACTACTACAACTACTACAACTACTGCTGCTACTACACGTCCTCCTGCTACCACAACAACAACAACTACTACTACCACTACAACTACTACTGCAACTACTGCTTCTACTTCTACCTCTACTACTACTTCCACTGCTACTATTACTATACTAGTACTACAACAATAACTACTACTGCTGCTGCTGCCACTAGTACTGCAACTACTACTTCTACTTCTACCTCTACTACTACTGTCGCTGCTACTATTAGTACACTACTGCTACAACAATAATAACAACTACTACTAGTACAACTACTACAACTATTGCTACTACTACTTCTTCAACTGCTACTGCTACTACTACTACAACTACCTCTACTACTACTACTAGTACTACTACTATACTACTCCTACTACTACTGCTCCTCCTCCTACTACCACTACTACTACAACTACTACTTCTACTACAACTACAACAATGACTAATACTACTACTACCACTACTACTGCTGCTATTGCTGTTACAACAATAACTACAACTACTACTACTACTTCGACGGCAACTACTACATCTACTACAACGTCTACTACTACTACAATTGCTACTGTTGCTACACTACTATGGTAACTACTACTGCTCCTACAACTACTATACATACTACAAATAATACTGTTACTGCTGCAATAACAACAACAACAACTACTCCTACTGCTACTACTACTAAAACTCCTACTAGGACTACTACTACTACTGCTACTACAACAACTTCTTCCACCACCACTACTGCTACGAATACTACTACTTCTACTACTACTGCTACTTCTACTGCTTCTACTACTACCACTACTACAACTAATACTACTAGTACAACTGCTACTACAGCTACTGCTACCGCTACTACTAATACTGTTGCACTACTACTCCTCCTCCTCCTCCTATTACAACAATAACTACTCGTACTACAACTACTACTAGTACTACTACTAGTACGATTACTACTATTACTACTGTTACTACTGCTGCTACTACTACAACCACTTCTACTACTATTTCTGCTCCTACTACGATTACTACTACTACTACCAGTATGACTACTACAACTACTATTACTACTATGGCTACTACTACAACTACTAAAACCTCTCGTACTACTACTACGACTATTCCTGCTACTACTACTACTACGACTAGTGCTACTACTACTAGTTCAACAAATACTACTACTACTGCTGTTGCTACTTCTAGCACTACTACTACTGCTACTACAACTACAACTACTCTTACTGCTACTACTAGTACAACAACAACTACTACTACAACAACGGCTATTATAGCTTCTACTACTACTGCTGCTACTACTCCTATTACTACTGCTACTTCTATTACTACTACTACTACTTTTGCTGATACTACAACAAAAACAACAACTTCTGCTACTACTCCTCCTACTACCACAATGACTACTGTTCCTGCTACTACTACGACTGCTACTGTTGCCACTACTACGATTACTGCTACTGCTACTTCTACTGCTACCTCTACTACAACAAATACTGCTACTGTTACTTCACAACTACTACAACAACTACTACTAATACCACTACTCCTCCTACAATTGCCACTATTACTAAAAATAATACAACTACTGTTAATACTACTGCTAGTAAAACATCTCCAACTACTACCACTACTACAACTACTACTACTACTATTGGCAGTACTACTACTTCAACTACTACAACTACTACTACTACGACTACTACGGTTACTACTTCCACTACTACTACTGCTATGACTACAACAACTACTCCGACAGCTGCATCTACAACTCCTACTGATACTACTAGTATAACTACCACTTCTACTACTACTTCAACTATTGCTACTACTAGTACTACAACCACTACAACTACCACTACTACTGTCGTTACAGGAGCAACAACAACAACTACTAATACTCCTCCTTCTACCACAACTTCTATTTCTGCTATACTACTTCTACTACTACTACAACTTCTACAATGACTACTACTACTGATGCTGCTACTGCTGCAAGGAGTGCGTCTACTACTACCTCTACTACTGCTACTACTTCTACTGTTACCAGACTACTACTTCTACGACTACTACTACAACTACTACTTGTACACCAACTCCTACTCCTTCTAGTACAACAATGACAACTATTACTTCTACTATAACTACAACTACTACTATTGCTACGGCTACTACTACTATTACAGCAACTACTGCTACTGCTAATATTACTACTACTACTACTCGTATTACTACTACTACTACTTTTACTGTAACTACTACAAGCGTTACTACTAGTACTACTATTACTACTGCTACTGCTACTACTACAACAACAACTACTACTACTAGTAGTACAACTAGTACTCCTACCACTGCTCTTACTACTACCACTACTACTACTGCTACTACTACTACTCCTACTACTAGTATTACTCTTAGTGTTGCTACAACTTTTATTGCTACTACTACTTCAACTACTCCCCCTATTACTATTACTACTACAACATCTACTACTACTACCACTAGTAATATTACAACAACTACTACTATTACTAATACTACTGCTACTACTACAACAATAACAACTAGTACTATCACAACTACAACTATTACTCCTATTACTACTCTTACTACTACTTCAACAACAACAACTGCTACTACTGCTGCTCAAACTACAACTAGTACTGCTACTGCTACAACTACTAAAACTTCTCCTACTACTGCTACTAGTACCCCTGCTACAACTACTACTACGACTAGTGCTACTCCTACTACTTCAGCTAATGCTACTAGTACTATTGCTACTACTTCTAGTACAACTACTGCTACCACTACTACAACTCCTCTTCCTCATACTACTACTATAAATACTACTACGAGTACAACTACTACTACAACAATGGCTATTATAGCTTCTACTACTACTGCTGCTACTACTCCTATTACTGCTACTACTTTTGTTACTACTACTACTACTACTACCACTATTACTACTACTGTTGTTGATGCTACAATGACAACAACAACTACTACTACTTCTGCGACTAATACTTCGACTAATACCCCCACTACTACTGCTACTGCTACTGTTACTTCACTACTACTACAACTACTATTAGTAATACCACTATTACTCCTACAACTACCACTATTACTACAAATAATACTACTATTGCTACTACTACTTCTACTAAAACTTCTCCGACTACTACCACTACTACTCATGCTACTACTACTACTACTACAATTGCCACTACTACTACTTCAACCACTAATAATACTACTACGACTACTACTTCTGCTAATACTATTGCTACCACTACTACGATTACTCCGACTGCTACTTCTACAACTCCTACTGATACTACTAGTACAACTGCTACTTCTACTACTACTACAACTACTGCTACTACTATTACAACTACCACTACTACTACTATTGCTGCTATTGCAACAACAACTACTACTACTCCTACTACTCCTCCTACTACCACAACTACTTTATCTGCTACTACTACAACTAATAGTACTACCAATACTACTACTACAACTACAACCAATACTACTACTGCTGCTGCTGCTACTGATACTATATTGCTGCTGCTACTACTACTACTACTACATGTAGTGCGTCTACTACTACCTCTACTACTCCATCTACAACTACTTCTATGACTACTACTTCTGCAATAACCACTACTACTACTACTGCAAGTACTGCTACTGCTACAACTACAACTACTACAACTACTACTGCTACTACTCGTATTACTACTACTACTTCTACTACAACTACCACTAGTACTACTACTAGTACGATTACTACTACTACTACTATTACTCCTGCTGCTGCTACTACAATACTACTACTACTAGAACAACTACTACTCAAAGTAGTGCTCGTACTACTACTACCACTACCACTACTACTACTACTGCTACTGCTACTAATACTACTACTACTATAACTTCTAGTATTACTGCTATTACTGCTACTACTACTACTACTACTTTTATTGCTACTAGTGCTACAACTACTCCTCCTATTAGCACCAATACTACTACATATAATACTACTGCTACTATCGCCAGTACTACTGCTACTACTACTACTACAACTACAACAATTACTCCTACTACTATTCTTACTGCTACTACAACAACAACAACTACTATTACTACTACTACTACTACTACTACTACTACTACTACTACTACTACTACTACTACTATTACTGCTACTACAACTACTAAAACTTCTCCTACTTCTCCTACAACTACTATTACTACTACTGCTGCTACTACTACTACTACTACTACACCTATTGCTACTACTACTAAAACTACAACAACTACTACAATAACGGCTATTATGGCTTCTACTACTACGACTGCTACTACACCTATTACTACTGCTACTTCTATTACCACTAGTACTACTACTACTATTACTGTTACTACTCCTGTTACTGCTGCTACTTTTATTACTACTACTGTTGTTGATTCTACGACGACAACAACAACTACTACACCTCCTCCTCCTCCTACTAGCACAACAACTACTACTTTTGCTACTAGTACGACTACTTCCACTACTACTCATGCTACTGCTACTACTACCACAATGGTCACTACTGCTACAACCAGTAATACTACTACTACCACTACTACTTCTACTAATACTACTGCTATGACTACTATGACTACTCCAACTGCTACTTTAACAACTCCTACTGATACTAGTAGTATAACTGCTACTTCTACTACTACTACAACTACAACTACTACTATTACTAGTACCACAACTACTACTATTACTACTACCACTACTACTACTATATCTGCTACTGCAACTACTACTACTTCCACCAATACTACTACAACAACAACAACAACTACTACGACAGCATGTAGTGCATCTACTACTACCTCAACTAGTCCTTCTACTACTACTACTTCTATAATAACAATAATTACTACTACTCCTACTAGCAGTACTACAACTACTGCAACTACTGCTACTGCTGCTACTACTATTGCTGTTATCGCCACGACTACTACTACTACTTCTACTACAACTACTGCTAGTACTACTACTAGTATGATTACTACTACTGCTACTACTATTCTACTACTACTACTACTACGACAACTACTCCTAGTACTACTCTTACGACTACCACTAGTACTACTACTACTACTTCTACTACTACTACTATTGCTACTACTAATACAACTACTAATACTACTACTATTACTTCTAGTATTATTGCTACCACTACTGCTACATCTACTACTACTGCTACTAGTAATTTTACTACTATTGCTACTACTGCTGCTACTGCTATTGCTACAACTACTACTATTACTTATGCTACTCGTACTACTACTACTACTTCTACTACAACTACTACAAGTACTACTACTAGTACAATTAGTACTACTACTACTATTACTACTACTACTGTTGCTAATACCACTACTACTACTACTTCTAGTATTACAGCTACTACTGCTGCAAATTTTAGTGCTACTACTTCTCCAACTACTACTCCTATTACTCCTACTACTACTACATCTACTACTACTACTACTACTACTATTACTACTACTACTCCTATTACCGGTACTATTGCTGCTGCTACAACTACAACTATTACTCCTACTATGACTATTACTACTTCTACTACTAAAACAACAACAATAACAACAACAACAACTACTACTACAGCTACTACTACTGCTACTACCACTACTACTACTATTACTACTACTAGTACTATTACTACTACTACTACTACTACTACTACTACTACTACTACTACCACTGCTGTTGTTGTTGCTGCTATTACTACTACAACAACTACTACTGCTGCTACTACTATTAGTACTACTACAAATACTACTACTATTACTACTCTTCTTACTACAACTACTACTACTACTTCTTCTCTTACTGCTACTACAACTTCTCTCACTACTACTACAACTACTTCTACTACTCCTGCTACTACTACTACTACTACTACTACTACTACTCATACTACTGCTACTACAACAATAACCACTACCCCTACTACTACTCGTACTCATACACTTACTCCTATCATTACTACTTCTACTACTACTACTACTACTATTATAGTAGCTACTGCTGCTACTGTTACTAGTACTACTGCTACTGTTGCTACTGCTGCTACTTGTGCTACTACTACTACTACTAGTGCTACTATAACAACTACTGCCACCACCACTACTACTACTATTGCTGCTACAGCTACTACTACTGCTGCTGCTGCTGCTGCTATGGCTACTACTGCAATTGCTACTAGTACCACAGCTACTACTACTACTGCTACAACACTAACTGCTACCTCTACTACTATTGCTACTAAGTTGCTACTACTGCTACTACTACTACTACAACTACTACACTGCCACTATTACAGCTATTGCCGCAACTACTACAACCACTACTGCAGTTGCTATTACTTCTGCTACAACTATTACTACTGCTACCACTACCACTCTTACTGCAGCTGTGACTACCAATACTACTATTATTGAACAACTATAGCATCTCCTACTACTATTACTACTACTACTACTACTGCAACTCCAACCAATACTACAGCTATTGCTACTACTACTGCAACGACCAGTATTATTGCTACAACTACTACTAGTACTACTATTACTACTACTGCAAATACTGCTACCACTACCACTACTACTACTACTACTAGTACGGCAAAAACTACAACTGCCACTACTATTACTTCCTCTACTACTTTTACTACAACTACTACTATAGCTACTATAGCTGCTGCTACACCAACAAGTACTACTGCTACTACTATCACTACTAATACTAATAGTACTACTACTACTGCTACTACGGCAACTACTGCTACAACTGCTACTACTACTACTACAATTACTACTACAACTACTGCTACATCTACTACTGCTGCAACTACTGCTGTTGTTGCTACAACAAATACTACTACTACAACTATGACAATTACTGTTGCTGCTACAATTGCTACTGCTACTAAGACTACTACTACTACTACTTACTAGTATTACAACTACGGTAACTATTAGTGCTACTAGTACTACAAAAAATACTAATGTTACTACTACTACTACTACCTCACCTACAACAACAATAACTACTACAACTACGACTTCTCCTACAACTACTATTAGTACCACTACTGCTGCTACTACGGCAGCTACTACTACTACTACTACTAATACTACTGCAGCTTCTGCTACAAATACTAGAACTCCTACTGCTACTACAACTACCGCTATGACTACTACTCCTGTTGCTACTCCTACTACCACTAATACTACTGCCCCTATGGTTGCTGCTACTCCTACTAGTACTACTACTAGTACTATTACTGCTACTACTGCGGCTAATACTATTGTTGTTAATGCTACAACAACCATAACTACAACAACTACTACTTCTATTACTACTATGGTTGCCACAACTACTACTTCGACAGCTACTAGTACTACTGCTGCTACAACAACAACAACAACAACTACTACTACTACTACTATTCCTGCTATTACTACTATTATGACTAGTGCTACTAGTACTACCTCAACTAATACTGCCACTACTACCACTTTTAGCACTACTACTACAGCTACTACTACTACATCTCCTCTTACTACTACTACTACTCTTACTGCTACTACTTCTAGCACTACTACTGCTGCTACAACTACTACTACAACAACGGCTATTACAGCTTCTCTTACTACCACTGCTGCTACTCCTATTACTCCTGCTACTTCTCTTACTACTACTACCACTACTACTACTACTTCTGCTGATGCTACAACAAAAATAACAACTTCTGCTACTATTACTCCTACTACCACAACGACTAGTGCAGATGCTACTACCATGACTACTACTTTTCCTACTAGTACTACTACTACTACTACTACTTCAGCAACTAATACTTCTACTACTACCCCTACTACAACTAATACTGCCACTATTACTTTACTGCTATTACAACAACTACTACTACTCCTACAACTACAACTATTACAAAAAATGATACAACTACTGCTAATACTATAACTACTGAAACTTCTCCAACTAAAACCAATACTATAGCTACTACTACTACTACTACTACTATTGCCACTACTACTACTTCAACTACTTCTACTACTACTATTGCCACCACTACTACTTCAACTACTACTACTTTTACGGCTACTACTTCCACTTCTACTACTACTGCTACAACTATTATGACTACTCCTACTGCTACTTCTACGACTCCTACTAATACTGCTAATACAACTAATACTTCTACTACTACTACAACTACTGGTACTACTATTAAGGCTACCACTACAATTACTATTACTGATGCTGTTGCAACAACAACTTTTACTACAGCTACTACTCCTCCTCCTACTACCACAACTACTATTTCTTCTATACTACTACTACTACAACGACTACCACTACTGCTGCTACCTGTAATACTACTACCTGCCTATACTACCACTACTGCTGCTGCCTGTACTACTACTACGTCTACTACTACCTGTACTACTATTACTACTACTTGTACTGTTACTACACTACTACTACTACGACTACTACTACTCCTCCTCCTACATCAACTCCTACTTCTACCACAACAACAACAACTATTACTTCTGCTACTACTGCTACTACTACAACTGCTGCTACTACTAGTACTACTCCTATTGTAACGACTACTACTACTACTATTACTACTACTACTACTACTACTCGTATTACTACTAATACTACTTTTAGTGTAACTACTACTACTATTGCTACTAATACTGCAACTAGTACAACTACTACTCCTACTATTACTCTTACTACTACCACTAGTACTACTACTGTTACTAGTGCTACTACTACAACTACTTCTAGCATTACTCATACTATTGCTACTACTTTTATTGCTACTACTGTGACTAGTTCTACTCCTACTACTTCAACTAATACTACTACTACAATTTCTACTACTTCTAGTACTACTACTGGTACTACTACAACTACTACTCCTACTGCTACTACGAATACAACTATAACTACTACTACTACTACAACTACTACTACAACAATGACTATTATAGCTTCTTCTACTACTACTATTACTTCAACTTCTACTACTGTTCTACTTTTATTATTACTACTACTACTACTACCACAATTACTTCTACTATTGTTGATGCTACAACAATAACAACAACTACTACTACTCCTCCTCCCACTACTATAATGACTACTATTTTTGCTACTACTATGACTACTTCTTCTGTTACTACAACTAAAACTATTGCTACTTCTGCGACTCATACTTCTACTACTACTACTGCTACTACTACTACAGCTACTAAAACTTCTCCGACTACTACCACTACTACTCATGCTACTATTACTACTACAACTACTACTTCTACTAATACTACTGCTACGACTACTACGACTACTTCAACTACTTCAACTGCTACTTCTACAACTCCTATTGATACTACTAGTACAACTGCAAGTTTTACTACTATTACTACTACCATTACTACTACTACCGTGGCTGTTGTTGCAACAACAACAACAACTACTCCAACTACTACTACTACTACTACTCCAACTACCACAACTACTATATCTGCTGCTACTACTACTACTACCAATACTACTATTGCATGTAGTGCGTCTACTGCTAGCTCTACTACTCCTTCTACTACTACTTCTACTATAACTACTACTACTACTACTATTACTACTACTACTACTTCTACTACAACTACTACTAGTAGTACTACTAGTACGATTACTACTACTACTACTATTACTAATACAACTGCTAATACTACTCTACTACTACTACTAGTACAACTACTACTCCTACTACTACTCTTACTACTACCACTACTACTATTACTACTACTGCTGCTAATACTACGACAACTACTACTTCTAGTATTACAGCTACTACTGCTACTACTTTTTCTGCTACTACTACTACAACTACTCCTATAACAACCGCTACTACTACATCTAGTACTAATGCTACTAGTATTATTTCTACTACTACTACTATTGTCAGTATTACAGCTACTACTACAACAACAACTATGACTACTATTACAACAACAACTATTACTCCTACTACAACTCCTATTACTACTACTACGACAACAACAACAACAACAACAACTACTACTGCTACTACTACTACTATTGAAACTTCTCCTACTTCTCCTATAACTACTATTACTACTACTATTGCTACTACTTCAAGTACTACTACTGCTACAAGAACTACTACTACTCCTATTGCTGCTACTACTACAACTACAACTACTACTACAACAACAGCTATTAGAGCTTCTAATATAATGACTGCTACTACTCCTATTACTGCTGCTACTTCTATTACCACTACTACTGTTGCTGCTGTTGATGCTACAACAACAACAACAACTACTACTACTATTACCACCACCTCCTACTACAACAATAACTACTTTTGCTGCTGCTACAACTATTGCTACTTCCACAACTAATACTTCTACTACTACCTCTACTGCTATTACTGCTGCTACTATTACATCACTAGTACTACAACAGCTACTACTAATACCACTACTTCTCTCCTATGACTACGACTATTACTACAAATAATACTACGACTGCTACAACTTCAGCTACTAAAACTTCCTTGACTACTACCACTACAACACCTGTTACTACTACGACTACTGCAATTGCCACTACTACTACTTCAACTACTACTATTACGACTACTACTTCCACAACTACTACTGCTACGACTAATATGATTACTCTGAGTGATGCTTCCACTACTCCTACTGATACTACATGTACAACTACTACTTCTACTACTACTACAACAACTACTACTACCACTACAACTATTGCTACTAGTACTCCTCCTACTGCCACAATAACTATTTTTGCTACTGCTACTACTACACCTACTACCACTGCTGCTGTTGCTACTACTGCTATTGCTACAACAGCAAGTAGTTCTTCTACTACTACCTCTACTACTACTACTACTTCTACTGTTACTACACTACTAGTATTATGACTACTACTACTACTACTGCCGCTACACCAACTCCCACTCCTTCTACAACAACAATAACAACTACTACTTCTACTAAAGTAACTACTACTACTATACTACTACTACTACGAACTACAACCACGATTACTGCAACTACTATTACGATACTACTAATACTACGACTAATAATATGACTACTACTCCTACTACTACTCTAACTACTATCAATAGTACTACTACTGCTACTCTACTGCTAATACCACTACTACTACTACTTCTAGTATTTCAGCCACTAATACTACAACTTTTATTGCTACTACTACTATAACTACTCCTATTACTACCACAACTACTACATCTACTACTACTACTACTACTCCTATTACCAGTACAACTACTACTACTACAACAACAACAACAATAACCACATACAACTACAACTATTACTCCTACTACAATTGTCACTACTAATACTATTACCACAACAACAACAAGTGCTGCTACTACTAGTACTCCAACAACTACTACTACTCCTACTAATACTATTACTACTAGTAGTACTATTACTACCACTAATGTTATTACTACTACTACTACTATTGTTGTTGTTGCTACTATAACTACTACTACTAATACTACTACTTTTACTATTCTTACTACAACTACTGCAACTATTACAACTACTACTACTATTACTAATACTACTACTACTACTACTTCTACTACTACTGCTACTACTACTACTACAACAACTACCACTACTACTATTGCTACTCCTACTCCTACACTTACTTGTATTACTACTACAACAACTACTGCCGCTACTTCTACTACTACTACTACTACATCTACTACTATAGCTGTTGCTGCTGCTACTGTTACTAGTACTACTACTGCTGCTACAGTTACTAGTACTACTGCTGCTACTGCTGCTTCTGTTGTTGCTGCTACTACTACTATTAGTAATAGAGCTACTATAATAACTACTATAACAACTACTATGGTAGTAGAGCTACTATAATAACTACAGCTACCACAACTACTACAGTTCTAGCTGCTGCTACTACAACTACAACGACTAGTACCACTGCTACAACTACTACTAGTACTACTATTACTACTACTACTATTACTTCTACTACTATTACTACTATTGCAAATACTGCTACCACCACTTCGACTACTAGAACTACTACTGCTGCTACTACAAGTACTACTACTAATACTACTACGACTACGACTGATACTACTACTACTACTACTACCACCACCACGACTACTACTACTACTATGTTAGCAACTACTACTGCCATTACGATGCTACTTTTATTACTGATACTACTATAGCTACTCCAACTACTGCTACACCAACTAGTACTACTGCTGTTACTACCACTACTGATACTAATAGTACTATAACTACTCCTACTATGACATCTACTGCAACTACTGCTTCCACTACTTTGACTGCTACAACTGCTACTACTGCTACTAGGATGACTACTACAACTACTACTACATCTACCACTACTGCTACTACTGCTATTGTTCCTACAACAAATACTACTACTACTATAACTATGACAATTACTGTTGTTGTTGCTGCTACTATTGTTACTGCTACTACTACAACAACTACTACTACTACTATTACAACTATGGCTACTATTAGTGGTACTAGTACTACAACAAATATTAATTCTACTACTAGTATTACTACTACTACTACTACTACTACCTCCCCTACAATAATAATGACTGCTACAACAACAACTTCTCTACAACTACCACTAGTAGTAGTACTACTACTAACGCTACAACTACTACTGCTGCTACAATAGCTACGGCTACTACAACTACAAATAAAACTGCAGCTTCCGCTACAACTACCATAACTCTTACGGCTACTACTACTGCAACCTCCATTACTACTACTGATACTCCTATTACTTCTGCTTCTACAACTACTTCTATGACTACTACTGCTACTGCTACTCCTACTACTATAACTACTACTGCCACTATTACTACTGCTACTGCTTCTCCTACAGTTGCTGCTACACCTACTACTACCACCACCACCACTACTACTACTAATACTACTACTACTACTGCAACTATTATTGTTGATGTTAATGCTATTACAACTATAACTACTACAACTACTACTTCTATTACTACTACGGCTGCTACAACTACTACATCAGCTACTACTACTACAACTACTACTTCAGCTACAACAACTACTACTATAACTACTACTACCACTACTACCACTACTACTACAATGGATACTTCTACAACAACAACAACAACAACAACTACTACTACTACTACTACTACTACTACTTCTGTTTCTACTACTGCTGCTACTACAATTACTTCTACTACTACTACTACTACTACTACCACCACTTCTCCTACTACTACCACTTGTGCAACTATCACTACTGCTACGTTCACAACAACAACAACTACTGCTACTTTTAGTATGACTACTTCTACTGCTACAACTACTACTACGGTTACAATAACAACAACCGCTACTACTTTAACTGTGACTACTTTTACTAGTACAACTACTCTACTTCTACTACAACTGCTAGTTCTACTACTACTATAACTACAACAACTTCTACTTCAACCACTACTTCTACTTATACTAGTACATCTCTTACTACTAGTACTACCACTAGTACTACTAATACTACTATTGCTGCAACTACAACTATTATTGCCGCTACTAATACTATCGCTACTACTATTACGACCACTACTACTACAGCTACTACTACTACTACTTCTGGTAAAACTAATGTTTCTGCTACAGCTACTGCTACAACTACTCCTGCTAGTACTACTATTACTACTATGCTACTCTAGCTATAGCTACTACCACTACTACTTCAACTACCTCTGCTACTACTACTACTAGAACTACTATTACGATAACTACTAAAGCTACTATTGCTACTACTACTACCACCACCACTATTATTACCACTACCACTACTACTACTATTGCTGCTCCTTTTGCTACTACAACTACTACTCCTATTACCACTACTACTACTAATACAACATCTCATTCTACTACTACTTGTACTACTACACTACTACAATAACTGCTACTTCTACAACGATAACTACTACTAGTACAATTGCTACTACCACTATTGGCATTACTACTAATACTATTGTTACTACTATTGGTACATCTAGGTCGATTGGTACTACAACTACTTCTCCTACTACTACTACTTCTACTTCTACTTCTGCTACTTCTCCTACTACTAAAATTATTGCTATTACTGCCACTACTACTACAACTACTACTATCGCTACCAGAACTACAACTAGTACTGCTACTACAACTACTTTTGCTCCTACTACTTCTGATACTGCTACTACTCTTCATTATCTTCTCCTACTACCATTACTACTGCAACTACTACTATTACTATTACTACCACTACTGCTACTGCTACTACTACTTCTACTACTGCCTCTACTACTACTGCTACTATTACTACCACTCGACTTTCTCCAACTACTGCTACTACGGTTATTACTACTACTGCTGCTATTATTGTTATTGTTGTTGTTGCTACTACTACTACTACCATTAATTCTATTACTACTTCTACTATGACTACTACTGCTACTACTGCTGCTGCCACTACTACTACAACTACTACTATTAATACTACTATTAATACAATTACAACTCCACCTATTACTACCACCACTACTACATCTACTACTACTACTAATAATAATATTCCAACTGCTACTCTTATTGCCAGTACAACAACTACTACTACAACAACAACAATAACCACATACAACTAAAAAAATTACTCCTACTACAATGGTCACTACTAATACTACAACAACAACAACAACTACTACTGTTGTTGCTACTACTACTAGTACTCCAACAACAACTACTACTGCTACTACTACTACTATTACTACTAGTAGTACTATTACTACTACTACTGTTATAACTACTACTACTACTACTATTGTTGCTGCTAATACTATTACTACTACTACTAATATTGCTACTATTACTATTCTTACTACAACTACTACAACTATTACTACTACTACTACTATTGCTACTCCTACTCCTACATTTACTCCTATTACTACTACAACAACAACAACAACAACAACTACTACTACTACTACTACTATAGCTGCTGCTGGTGTTGCTGTTACTAGTACTAGAACTACTATTGTTACTATTGTTGCTGCTACTGTTACTAGTACTACAACTGCTGCTGCTACTACTACTATTACTAGTAGAGCTACTATAACAACTACTGCTACCACAACTACTACAGCTGCTGCTGCTACTCCTACTGCTACTGCTACTACTACTACTAATACTGCTGCTGTTGCTACTACTACTACTATAATGATAACTATTAAATCTACTATTACCGCTACTATTATTACTACTACTGCTACTACTACTACTACTACACTATCACTATAATAGCTATTGCCACAACTGCTAAAATAACTATGATAGTTGCTACTACTACTTCCACTACTACTACTATTGCTACCACTACCACTACTACTGCAGCTACTACTACTAATATTACCACTGCTGCAACAACTGCAACATCACCTATTGCTATTACTGCCGCTACTACTACCTCTACTCCAACTAATACTAAAGATGCTGATACTACTACTACAACGACTAGTACCACTGCTACAACTACTACTAGTGCTACTATTACTACTACTACTATTACTTCTTCTACAATTACTACTATTGCAAATAATACTACCACCACTTCAACTACTAGAACTACTGCTGCTGCTATACAAGTACTACTACTAATACTACTATGACTACTACTACTACTACTACTACTACTACTACTACTACAACTACGTTAACAACTACTATTGCCACCACGATTACTTCTGCTACTACTTTTACTACTGCTAATACTATAGCTACTACAACTACTACTACCCCAACTAGTACTACTGCTACTACTACCACTACTGATACTAATAGTACTACAACTACTCTTACTATGACATCTACTGCTACTGCTGCTACCACTACTTTGACTGCTACAACTGCTGCTACTGCTACTAGGATGACTACTACAAGTACTACTACATCTACCACTACTCCTACTACTACTATTGTTCCTACAACTAATAATACTACTACTAAACCTATGACAATTATTGTTGTTGCTACAGCTACTACTACGACTACTACTACTATGACTATTACAACTATGGCTACTATTAGTGGTACCAGTACTACAACAAATATTAATGCTGCTACTACTACTACTACTTCTCCTTCAACAACAATAACTACTACAACTACAACTATTCTACAACTACCACAAGTAATAGTAGTACAACTAATGCTACAACTACTACTGCTACTACAATAGCTACTGCTACTACTACTACCAATACAACTGTAGGTTCTGCTATAACTACTACAACTCCTACTGCTACTACTACTGCAACCTCCATTACTACTACTGATACTCCTATTGCTACTGCTTCTACAACTACTTCGATGACTACCACTACTGTTGCTACTCCTACTACTACAACTACTACTGCCACTATTACTACTGCTACTGCTACTCCAACTACTACAACCACTACTACTACTAATACTACTACTACTACAGTTGCCACTATTACTGTTGCTGTTAATGCTACTGCATCTATAACTAGTACAACTACTACTTCTATTACTATTAAGGCTGCTACAACTACTACATTAGCTACTAGTACTACAACTATTACTTCAACTACTACTACTGGTACTATAATTACTACTACTATTACTACTACTACCACTACAATTACTACTTCTACTACAACAACAACAACAACTACTACTACTACTACTTCTACTTCTACTACTACTGCTGCTGCTGCTACTACAATAACTTCTGCTACTACTACTACAACTACTACTACCACTTTTGCAACTGCAACTACTGCTATGGTTACAATAATAATAACTACTGCTACTTTTAATATGATTACTTCTACTGCTACAACTATTTGTATGGTTACAACAACAACAACTGCTACTAATTTAATTGTGGCTACTTTTACTAGTACAACTACAGCTACGGTTACAACAAAAATAACTTCTACTACTTTAACTGTGACTACTTTTACTAGTACAACAACTGCTACTCCTACTACAAATGCTAGTTCTACTACAACTATAAATACAACAACTTCTCCTTCAACTACTACTTATGCTTATACTAGTACATCTCCTACTACAAGTACTACCACTAGTACTACTAATACTACTATTGCTACAAATACAACTATTACTGCCGCTACTAATACTATCGCTACTACTATTACGAACACTACTGCTACAGCTACTACTACTACTACTTCTGGTAAAACTACTGCTTCTGCCACAAGTACTGCTGCAACTACTCCTGCTAGTACTACTATTACAACTATGCTACTCCAACTATAGCTACTACCACTACTACTTCAACTACCTCTGCTACTAGTACTACTAGAACTACAATTACGATAACTACTGCTGCTGCTGTTGCTACTACTACTACCACCACCACCTCTATTACCACTACCACTACTACTACTGCTGCTGCTCCATTTGCTACTACAACTACTACTCCTATTACCACTACTACTACTAATACAACATCTCATCCTACTACTACTTGTACTACTACACTACTACAATAACTACTATTTTGATAGCTACAACTACTACTAGCACTATTGCTACTGCCACTACTGGCATTACTACTACTACTACTATTGCTACTACCACTGCTACATCTAGTTCTGCTGGTACTACAACTACTTCTCCTACTAGTAGAACTATAACTAGTACTGCTACTTCAACTACTTTTGCTCTTACTACTTTTGATACTGCTACTACTCTTCATTACCTCCTCCTACTACCATTGCTACTGCAACTACTACTACTACTATTACTACCACTACTGCTACTGTTGCTACTACTTCTGCTACTATTGCCTCTACTACTGCTGCTGCTATTACTACCACTCAACTTTCTCCAACTACTGCTACTACTGTTATTATTACTACTACTACTATTATTGATGCTGCTGCTACTACTACTACTACTACCACCACCATTAATTCTACTACTACTTCTACTATGACTACTACGGCTACTACTGCTGCTGCCACTACTACTTCAACTACTACTATTAATATTACTACTTGCTCTACTACTACTCCATTTTATACTACTACTATTACTATAATAATGACTACTACTACTCCTACTACAACACCTACAACTTCTACTTCTACTACTATAACTACTTTGACTACTATTACTGCTACTACCATTGGAACTCCTATTACTAATAATACTACTACACTACTAATGTTGTTGTTACAATAGCTACTTGCACTACTACTACAATTATTGTAACTACTGCTACTACTACAATTAATACAATTACCACTTTCATAGCTAATATAGCTACTAGCAATACTTACGATAGATGCAGTAGCAGAATTAGTAGTAGTAGAAGTAGTAGTAGTCATAGTTGTTGTTGTAGTAACTGTAATAGTAGTAATAGTTGTAGCAGTATTATTATTATTACTATTATTATTAGTAATAATAGTAGTAGTAGTAGTAGTAGTAGTAGTAGCAGTAGTAGAAGTAGCCACAGTAGTAGTAGTAGTAGTAGTAGTGTTAGTTATAGTAATAATAGTAGTAGTATTAGCAGTAGTAGTAGTAGTAGCCATAGTAGTAGTAGTAGTTGTTGTTGTAGTAGTAGTAGTAGCAGCTACAGCAGCAGTAGTAGTAGTTTTAGTTGCAATAGTGGTTGTAGCGTCAGTAGTAGCAGCAGTAGTAGAAGTGTTGAAGTAGCAGTAGTACCAGTCGTAGCAGTAGTTGTAACAATAGCAGTAGTCACAGTAGCCACAGTAGCAGTTGTAGGAGCTGTAGTTGTAGTAGTAGTAGTTATTGTTGTTATTGTTGTTGTAGCAGTAGCAGCATGACTAGCAGTCGTAGTAGCGACAGTAGTAGTAGTAGTAGTAGAAGGAGAAGTAGTAGCAGTAGTAGCAGTAGTAGCAGTAGTAGCAACAGTTATAGTAGAAGTAGCAGTAATTGCATCAGTAGTAGTGATAGTTGAAGTAGTAGTAGCTGGAGTAGTAGTAGCAATAGTAATAGAAGTAGTAGTTATAGTATTTTTAGGAGATGTAGTAGTAGCTATAGCCATAATAATAGCTGTAGTAGTTGTATTAGCCATAGTTGTAGAAATAGTAGTAGTAGTAGTAGCAATATTAGCCATAGCAATAGTAGTAGTATCAGTGGTGGTAGTTGTAGAAGTAGTACCTATAGTAGTAGTAGTAGTAGTAGTAGTAGTAGTAGCAGTGGTAGCAAAAGTAGTAGTAGCACTAGTGGTAGTAGGAGAAGTACTAGTAGTAGGAAAACTAGCAGTCATTGTTGTCATTGGGAAACTTGTAGTAGTAGTAGTAATAGTAGTTGTAGCAGTAGAAGTAGTAGTAGTTGCAATAGTAGTAGTCATAGTAGCAATAGAAGTAGGAGCAGTAGTAGGTGTAGTAGTAGTAGCTGTGCGCATAATAGTCGTAGCAATAGTAGCAGGATTAGTAGTAGTATGAGAAGTGGTAGCTCTAGCAGTAGCAGTAGTAATAGCAGAAGTAGTAGTTGTAGCAGTAATAGCAGTAGTTGGAGTTTCAGTACTAGTAGTACAAAGAGTAGTTGTAGCAGCAGTAGTAATAGTAGTAGCAAAAGCAGCAGCAGCAGTAGTAGCAGTAATAGTAGTTGCAATAGTAGTAGAAGTTGTTGTGGTAGTAGCAATAGTTGTGGTAGTTGTGGTACTAGCAACTATTGTAGTAGTAGTAGTAGTGGCAGTAGTAGTAGTATTAATAGTAGTAGTAGTAGCAATAATGGTAGTAGTAGTGGTAGTAGCAACAACTGTGGTGGCAGTAGGAGTAGTAGCATCTGTAGTAGTAGTTATAGTAGTAGCAGCCATAGCAGTAGTAGAAGTGGTAGTAGTAGTTAGGAGTAGTAGTCATAGTAGCAGTAGTAGCAGTATATTAGCTGTAGAAGTAGTAGTAGAAGTAGTGGCAGTAGCAGCTGAAGTAGTGGTAATTTGAAAAGCAGTAATAATTACTGTAGCAGTAGTTACAGTAGTGGCAGTTGTAGTAGGGGTAGAAGTATTAGTAGCAAAGGTTGTTGTAGCAGAAGTAGTGTTAGTAGTAGAAATAATAGTCGTAGTTGTAGTCTTCAGAGTAGTAGTAGTAGTACAAAAAGTAGCAATTGTAGCAGTAGTAGTTGTAGGACTATTAGTGGTGAAAGCAATAGTAGCAATAGTAGTCGTAGTAGTAATAGTAGTAATAGAGGTAGTCATAATAATAGTAGCAGTAGTTGCGGTAGCAGTAGTACTAGTTATAGAAATAGTATTGCATAAGCAGTAGTCATTGTGGTTGTACTTGCAGTAGAAGTAGTAGTAATACTAGTAGTAGTACTAGTAGTTGTAGTAGTAGCAATAGAAGTAGAAGCAGCAGCAGTAGTAGCAGAAGAAGTAGTAGTTGTTGTAGTAGTTGTAGTAGTTGTTTTAGTAGTTGTAGGAGTTGTAGCAATAGTAGCAGCAGCAGCAGTAGTATTAGTAGGAGTAGAAGTAGAAGTAGTAGTAGTAGTCGTCGTAATTGTAGTAGGTGTAGTAGTAGCAATAGCGGTAATAGTAGTAGCAGTAGTAGTAGAAGAAGTAGTTGTAGAAGTTTTAGTAGTAGTATGAGTCATGGTAGTTCTAGTGGTAGCAATAGGAATAGAAGTAGTAGTTGTTGCAATAGCAGTTGCAATTTTAGGAGTTGTATTACAGGCAGTTGCACTAGCATCAGCTGTAGTAGTGGAAGTTGTAGTAGTAGTAGTAGTGGTGGTAGTAGTTGCAGAGGTAGTAGAAGTTGCAGTAGTAGCAACAAAAGTTATAGTAGTAGTGGTAGTAGCAACTGTTATAGCAGCAGTAGTAGTAGGAGCAACTGTAGTAGTTATAGTAGTAGTAGTTGTAGCGATTGTAGTAATAGAAGTAGTTGTAGTAGTAGTTAGTATTAGTGGCAGTCGTAGCAGTTGTAGTAGCCGTCGTAGTAGTAGTAGAAGTAGTAGTAGTTATAGCAGTCGTAGTAGTAGTAGTAGTAATAGTAGTAAGATTTGCAGGAGCAGCTACAGTAGTGATAGTAGTAGTTGTAGCAGTAGTAGAAGTAGCCAAAGTGGTTGCAACTATACTAGTGATATTAGTTGTAGTCATAGTAGCAGCGACAGTGATAGTAGTAGTAGCCGCAGCAGTAGTAGTAGCAGTAGTTGTAGTAGTAGTTGTTGTTATTGTGCTAGCAGTAACAGAAGTTGTTGTAGTTCTAGTTGAAGAAGCAACAACACTCGTAGCCATATTAGTAGTCACAACAGCAGTAGTAGTGGCAATAATAGTAGCAACAGTAGTAGTTGTAATAGTAGTAGCAACTGCACGAGTAGCAGCATCAGCATCTGTAGTAGTAGAGTATTAGTAGAAGTAGAAGTAGAAGTAGTATTAGTAGTAGTAGTAGTAGTAGTAGTAGTAGTAGTAGTAGTAGTAGTAGTAGTAGTAGTAGTAGTAGTAGTAGTATTAGAAGCAGTGGTAATCGTAGTATTAGCAGTAGTAATAGTAGTAGCACTACGAGTAGTAGCAGCAGCAGCAGTTGTAGTAATAGTATAGTAGCAGTAATAGTACAAGTTGGAGCAGTAGTAGCTGTAGTAGCTGTAGTAGTGGTTGCAGCGGTAGTAGCAGTGGTAGCTGTGGTGGTGCTGGGAGTGCCAGTGGTAGCAGGTGGAGTAGGAGCAACAGTAGTAGTAGAAGTAGTAGTAGTAATAGTTGTAGTGGTAGCAACTATAGTAGTAGTACCCGTGGTGGCAGTAACAGCAGCAGTGGTAGCAGTAGTGCTAGTAGTAGTAGTAGTATATTAGCTATAGGAGTAGAAGTAGTTGTAGTAGTAGTAGTAATATTAGCTAAAGCTGTGGTAATATGAGAAGTACTGATAATTGCTATAGTAGTAGTAGCAGTAGCAGCAGTTGTAGTAGTAGTTGAAGTATTAGTAGCAACAGTTGTTGTAACAAAAGTAGCAATAGTAGTAGTAGCATTACAAAAAGTCACAGTTGTAGCAGTAGTTGCTCTTGGACTAGTAGTAGTGGTATTAGTAGTAGCAGTAGTTGTAGTAGCAGCAACAGTAGTAAAAGTAGTAGTCGCAGCAGTAGAAGCAGTAGTTATAGTAGCAGTAGATGTGGTAATAAAAGTAGTAGTGCAGAAGCAGTAGTCATAGTGGTTGTAGTCATACTAGCAATGGTAGTAGTAGTACTACTACTAATAGTTGTAGTAGCAGTTGTTGTTGTAGAAGCAGTAGTAGCTGTAGCAGTGGTAATTGCAGAAGCAGTAGAAGTATGGGAAGTAGTAGTAATATCTATTGTAGCATTGGTTGAAGTAGCAATGGTACTAGTAGTAGAAGGAGTAGTTGTATTAATAGTAGTGGTATATTAGAAGTAAAAGAAGTTGTAGTTGTAGTTGTAGTAGTTGTAGCAACAGTAGTAGTAGTAGTAGCAGCAACAGTAGTAATAGCAGTAGTAGTAGTAGCAGTAGTAGCAGTATATTTAGAATTAGTAGTAGCAGTGCCAGTAGTTTTGGTACCATTAGTACTGGCAGTATAAGCAGAAGTAGTAGTTATCATACTAGTAGTGGAAGTTACAGAAAGAGCAACAGTAGAAGTAGTAGTTGTAGTAGTAGTAGTTGTTGTTGTAGGAGCAGCAGCAGCATTAGTAGTAATAGGAGTAGTACTAGTAGAGACAATAGTAGTAGCAGCACTAGTAGTAGTAGTAGTACTAGTAGTAGTAGTAGTAGTAGTAGCAGTAGTAGTAGTAGCTGTAGCAATAGTTATAGTAGTAGCAATCGCACTACCAATAGTAGTAGTAGCAGAAGTAGTAGTACTAGTTGTAGTAGTAGTACCTGAAGCAGCAACAGTAGTGGTAGTAGTAGTAGTAGCAGCAGTTGCAGCAGCAGCAGCAGTAGTAGTATTAGTAGTTGCAATAGGAGTAGTAGTATTAGTATTAGTAGTTGTTGTAGTAGTTGTAGTATTTATTGTAGTAGTAGTAGTAGTAGCAGTAGTTGAATTAGTAGCAATAGTAGTAGTATTAGCAGTAGTAGTACTAGTTGTGGTAGCTGTAGCAGTAGCAATTATTGTTGTTGTTGTAGTTGTAGTAGTACTAATTGTAACAGTAGTAGTAGCAATAGTAGTAGTACGAGTAAGTTGTTGGAGTAGCAGTAGCAGCTGTAGAAGTAGTTGTAGGAGAAGTATATTTGCTAGTAGTAATAGTAGTAGTAGAAGTAGTTCTATTAGTAGTCGTAGTAATAGTAGTAGCAGTAGCATCGATAGTAGTAGCAATAATAATATCTGTAGCAGAAGTAATACTACTAGTAGTAGTTGTAGTAAAAGTAGCAGGAGTAGTAGTAGTTGTAGTTGTAGTAGCAGCAGTATTTATTATAGTAGCATTTGCAGTATTAGCCATAGTAGTAGTAATTATTGTTGTTTTTGTTACTGTAATATTAGCAGCAGTAGTAGCAGTAGCAGTCATACTAGTTGTAGCAGAAGTGCTATTATAGACGAAGTAGTAGTGGTAGTAGCAATCTTAGCAGTATCGTTAATAGCCGTAGTAGTCGTAGTAATAGTAATAGTAGTAGTCGTGATAGTAGCAATTGTAGTAGTAGTAGTAGTTGTTGTTGTAAGAGTATTAGCAGTAGCAGGAATAGTAGTGGAAGTTGCAGTTGTATCCGTAGCCGTAGTAGCAATAGTAGTGGTGATAGTGGTAGCTAAAGTAGTGGTAGCTATAGTAGTGGTAGTAGTAGTAGCTACAATAGTAGTAGTAGCAGCAACAGCAACAGTAACAATAGTAGTAGGTATAGTAGTAGTACTTGTTATTGTAGTAGTAGTACTAGTAGTAGTTGTAGTAGTAGTAGTAGTAGTAGCGGTAGAAGTAGTAATAGCAGTAGCTGTAGAGTAGCGGTAGAAGCAGTAGTAGTTGTAGTAGCAGAAGTAGTACTAGTAGCAGTAGAGCAGTAGTAGTAGTAGTGGTAGTCGCGGTAGGAGCAATTGTAGTAGTAGTAGTAGAAGAAGTAGTTTAGTAGTAGTGGTAGCTGTAGTAGTAGTAATTATAGTACTATGAGTAGTAGTAGTAGTAATAGTACTAGTAGAAGTGGTAGTTGTTGTTATTATTGCTGCAGCAGCAGAAGTAGTTATTATAGTTATGGTAGTAGTAACAGTAGTGGTTGTAGTAGTTGTACTAGTAGTTGTAGTTGTAGCAGTAGCAAGTTGTAGCAATAATATTCGCTGTTGTACTAGTTGTGTATGTAGTAGTATCAATAGTAGCAGTCGTAGCAATATTAGTAAAAGTAATAGTAGTAGCAGTAGTAGCTGTTGCAGTAGCAGCATCAGCAGCAGCAGTAGTAGCAATACTAGTGGCTATAATCATAGTAGTCACAGTGGTAGCAGTAGTAGTGGAAGTAACAACAGTAGTACTATTAGTTATAGTAGTTGTAGCTATAGTCGTAGTAGTAGTATGAGAAGTACCGTTGTATTAGTAGTAGTAGTAGTTGCTGCAACAGCAGTAGTATTAGTAGCTATAATGGTAGTTGTTCTTGTAGTAGTAGTAGTAGTGATAGCTTTAGCAGTAGTAGTAGTAATAGTAGTAGTAGTAGCAGAATTAGTATAAGAAGTAATCGCAAAAGTAGTAGTTGTTGTAGTAGCAAGAGGAGTAGCACTCAAAGTTGTAGTAGTAGTAGCAACACTAGTAGCAATACTAGTGGTAGCCAAAGTAATAGTAGCACTTGTTATAGTTGTAGTACTAAAAATAGCTGTAGTAGCAGTAGTATTAGTAGTAGTAGTAGTCATAGTAGTAGTAGTAGTAGTAGTAGTAGTAGTAGTAGTAGTAGTAGTAGTAGTAGTAGTAGTAGTAGTAATTGTAGTAGTAGTAGTAGTAGGAGTTGGAGTAGGACTAGCATTAGGAGTAGTAGTAGTTGGTGTAGTGGTAGTAGTAGTAGAAGAAGTAGTAGTAGCAGTAGTAGTTGCACAAGTGGTAGCCAAATTAGTAGTAGTAGAAGCAGTTGCAGTAGGAGTGGGAGTAGTAGTAGCAGAAGTAGTTACAAAAGTTATTGTAGTAAAAGTTGACAGTAATAGTAGTAGTTACAAAATTAGTAGTAGCAGCAGCTGCATTAGTTGTAGTGGTAGTAGTAGTAGTAGAAGTAGTAGTTATAGTCGTAGTGGTAGTAGTAGAAGTAGTAGTAGTAGTAGTGGCAACAGTATTAGCGGCAATAATAGTAGCAGTTGTCATAGTAGTTACTGTTATAGTATGAGCAGTAGTTGTGGAAGCATGAGAAGTAAAAGTAGTAGTTATAGTAGTTGTACTAGCTATAGTTGCGGTAGCAGGAGTAGTAGTAGCAGTAATAGTAGTGTAGTAGTAGTTATAACAGAAGTAGTATTAGTAGTAATAGCAGCAGTTGTAGCTTGAATAACACTTGTAGGAGTAGAAGCACTAGGCGGAGTAGTTGTAGCAATTGTAGCAGCCCCAATAGTAGCTGTAGTAGAGTAGCAGAAACAATACCATTAGTTGCAGTAATAGTACTAGTAGCTATATCTATTGTAGCAATAGCTATATTAGTAGTAGCACAATAGTAGTAGTTGTAGCAGTAGTTGTAGTAATAGTAGCCACACTAGGAGTGGCAGTAGTAGCACTTGTAGTTGTAGGAGTTGTAGTAGTAGCAGTAATGGCGGTAGCGGTAGTAGGAGTAGTACTAGTAGGATTCACAGCAGCATTAGTAGTTGCTATTGTAGCATGAGCAGTAGTTGTGGAAGTGGGAGAAGTAGCAACAGTAGTACTAATAGCAGTAGCAGCAGTAGCGGTAGTTGTATTAGTAGTAATAGTAGTAATAGTCGTAGCAGTAGTAGTAGAAGTAGCGGTTGTAGCCGTAGCAGCAGCAGCAATAGCATTAGGAGTTGTCAGAACAATAGTAGTCACAGTACTAGTAGGAACAGTAGTAGTAGTTGCAAGAGTTGTACCAATAGTAGTAATAGTAGTAGTAGAATTAGTAGTAGTAGTCGTCAAAGAAGTAGTAGTAGTAGTGCCAGTAGTAGTAGTGCTATTAGCAGTAGCAGTAGTAGTGGCAGTAGCAGTAGCAATAGTAGAAGTAGCAAGGGTAGTACTTGTAGTTGTAGTAGTTGTTGTTGTAGTAGTAGTAGTAGAAGAAGTAGTAGTTGTTGTTGTTGTTGTAGTAGGGGTAGCAGTAGCAACATTAGTAGTAGTAGTTGTTGTTGTTGTTGTTGTAGTAGTAGTAGTAGCAACCGCAGTAGTAGTACAAGCAAAGGTTGTAGTAGTAGCAGCAGCTGCAGCATTAGTGATTGTAGTAGTCGCAGCCATATCAGGAGTAGTTGTAGTAATAATAGTACTCAAGAGTTATGATAGTTGTAGTAGTAGTAGTTGCTGCAGTAGTTGTAGTAGTAGCAGCAGCAGTTGTAGCAATAGTAGTTGTTGTAGCAGCAGCAGTAGTAGTAACTACTGTAGTAGTAGGAGAAGAAGCAGATGGGGTAGTAGTTTTGGTAGTTGTTGTAGCAGCAGTTTTTGTAGTTGTTGTAGCAGCAATTGTCGTAGTTGTTGTACTAGCTATAGTAGTAGTAGCAACGATAATAGTGTCGTAGTAGTGATAAGAGAACTACTAGTAGTTTAAGTAGCACTTGTAGTAGTGGAAGCACTCTGAGTAGTAGGTGTAGCAGTCGTAGAAGCCACAGTAGTACCAGTAGCAGTAGTAGCAGTAACTGTGCCATTAGTTGCAATAGCAGTACTTGTAGCAGTATCTATGGTAGCAATAGCTATATTAGTAGTAGTATAGTAGTAGTAGCTGCAACAGTAGTAGCAGCAGTAGTATCCATACTACTAGTAGCCATAGTAGTAGTAGCAAGAATAGCACTTGTTGTTGTTGGAGTTGTAGTAGTTGTAGTAGTGGCAGTAGCAGTAGTAGTAGTAGGATTAGAAGCTATAGAAAAAGAGGTATTAGTAGTAGTAGTTTAACTAGTAGTCACAATAGTAGTAGCAACAGTAGTAGTAGTGGTGATAGCAGTAGTAGTAGTAGCAGAAGTCATGGTAGTACGGATGTGGAAGCAGCAACAGTAGTAGCAGTAGCAGTCATAGTAGTTGCAGTAGTAGTAGTTGTAGTAGTAGTAGTAGTAGTAGCAGCAGCAGTAGTAGCAAGAGTAGCAGTAGTAGCTATAGTTGCGTTAGTAGCAAAAGTAGTAAAAGTAGCAATAGTAGCAGCATTAGTAGCAGCAATAGCAGCAACAGAAGGAGCAGCAGTAGTAGTGGTAGTCGTAGTAGTAGTAGTAGTAATAGTAGCAGCAGTTGTAATAATAGTAGTAGTAGTAGCAGAGGTAGATGTGGCAGCAGCAGTGGTAGTAGTAGTAAGTGAAATAGATGTAGCGGTGGTAGTCGTAGCAGCAGCTGTAGTTTAGTAGCAGTAGCAGCAGCAGTAGTAGCAGAAATAGTAATAGTTGTATTATTATTCGTAGAAATAATTACCTATAACCTCCTGTAATTAGCCTTAATTACCTACAACCCCCGGTAATTTCTGGAATTACCCACACCCCCCCATTTTCGAAAATATTTACCCACACCCCCTTGATTGTTATTTAATCAAATTTTTGCTAAAAAATTCCGATTTTACCGTCGGTTATTTATACAATTAAACCACTAAAAACTTATTTTTTATTATTTAACGCCCCGAAATTTTATTTTTTGCAAATAACACCGCGAAATTACTCCGATTTACAGAAAAGTCCCAAAATTCAGATTTATACAAATAACATCCTGAAATTATTCTGATTTACAGAAAAGTCCATGAAATTATTGCGACGGCCGCGAAGGGGGCGGTGCGCGGGCGACGACGACGGAGGCCGGCAGCCGGAGCGAAGGCCGAGGCCGGACAGGCAGCGGGCGCAGACGGCCTCGGCATTGACCGTCTATGCCCGCATGCCGACCCGCCGGCCTCAGCCTCCGTTCCCCGTGCCGAGGCCGTTCGTGCCCGCGTGCCGGTTAATTGTAGTAGTACTAGTAATAGTCATAGTAGTAGGAGTAGTAGTACTAGCAGTATTAATTGTTGCAATTCTAGTAATAGTCATAGTAATAGGAGTAGTAGTAGCAATTGTATGAGCAACTATAGTATCAATAGAAGTAATTATAGTAGTACGAGCAGTAGTAGTTGCAGAAGGAGCAGTTGTAGTGGAAGTAGCAGTAGTAGTAGTATTAGAAATAGTAATAGTAGTAGTTGCATGAGTGGTAGTAATTTAGGTAGTTGTAGTTGTAGTAGTAGTGTAGTAGTAGTAGCAGTAGCTGTAGGAGGAGTAGTCATTGTAGCAGTGGTAGAAGTACTAGAGGTAGTTGTCGTAGCTGTAGTAGAAGTAGCAGTAGTATTAGTAGTACTACTGGTAGTAATAGTAGTAGTAGCAGTACGATTAGCAGTAGCAGTAGTAGTAGCAGAGGTAAAGGTAGTAGTAGTAGTAGAAGCAGTAGGAGTAGTAGTTGTATTAACAATAGTAGTTGTGGTTGTTGTAGAAGTAGTTGTAGTAGTACTAATAGCGGTAGTAGTAGAAGTAGAAGTAGTAGTAGGAGTAGTAGGAGTAGTAGTAGTAGTAGTAGCAGTAGTAGGAGGAGGAGGAGTAGGAGGAGGACTAGTAGTAGTAGTAGTAGTCATACTAGTAACAGTAATAAAAGAAATAGCTGTAATAATAGTTGTAGCAAAAGCAGCAGTAGTAGTAGTAAATTTAGCAGTAGTAGGAGTAGTGGGAGAAGTACGAGTAGAAGTAGCAGAAGTAGTAGCAGTAATAGAAGTAGTAGTACTAGTAGTAGTAGGAGTTGTAGTATTAGGAGTAATAGCAGTAATAGTAGTTGTCGTAGTAGCAGTAGTAGTAACAATGGCAGTATTAGTCATAATAGTTGTTGTAGGAGTAGAAATAAAAGTAGAAGTAATACTAGTACTTGCAATAGTAGTTGTATTAGTACTCTTGCAATAGTAGTACTCGTACTAGTAGTTGTGGTAGAAGTAGTAGTAGTATTAAGTATTAGTAGTAGTAGGAGTACTAGTAGTAGTAGTAGTAGTAGTAGTAGTAGTAGTAGTAGCCATAGTAGTAATAGTAGTAGTAGTAGTAGTAATAGTAGTAGTAGTAGTAGGAGTAGTAGTAGTAGTTGTTGTTGTTGTTGTAGCAGCAGTTGTAGTAGTAGTAGTAGGAGTAGTAGCCATAGTAGTAGTAGTAGTAGGAGTAGCATTAGAAGTAGTAGTTGTTGTTGTTGTCGGAGCAGGAGGAGCAGTAGTAGTAGTAGGAGTAGTAGCAATAGTCGTACTAGTAGCATTAGTTGTAATAGTTGTTGTTGTTGGTGTAGGGGTAGCTGTAGTAGTAGTAGGAGTAGGAGTAGTAGTAGTAGTAGTAACTGTAGCATTACTAGTAGTAGTAGTAGTTGTTGTTGTTGCATTAATAGTAGTACTAGCAGTAGTTGTAGTAGTTGTTATTGTAATAGCCGCAAGAGTAGCAATAGTAGGAGTAATAGTAGCGGTAGTTGTGATAGTAGCAGTAGTAATAGGAGTAGTTGTGGTGGTGGTAGTAGTAGTAGTAGTCGTAGTAGTAGTAGTAGTAGTCATGGTAATAGTAATAGTAGGAGTAGTAGTGTTAGTAGCTGTAGTAGTGGTAGCAGTAGGAGTAGTAGCAGTAGTTGTAGTGGTAGCAGTAGTAGTAGTAGTGTAGCAATGGTAGTAGTTGTAGCAGTGGTAGTAGTTGTAGTAGTAGTAGTTGTAATAGCAGTAGTAGTTGTAGCACTAGTAGTAGTGGTAGTAATAATAGTAGCAGTAGTAATAGTAGAGTAGTAGTAGGAGTAGTAGTAGCAGGAGGTATTATTAGGAGGAGGAGGAGGGGAGGAGGTGTAGTAGTAGCTATAGCTGTAGTAGTTGTAGTAGCAGCAGAAGTTGTATTAGTATTAGTAGTAGTAGTAGTAATACTCATAGTAGTAGTAGTAGTGGTCGTTGTAGTAGTAGTAGTAGCTGTAGTTGTAAGAGCAGCAGCTGTAGTAGTGGTTGAAAGGGCAACAGCAGTAGTAGTTGCACAAGTAGCAATAGCAGTAGTAGTAATACTCGTAGCAGTAGTAGTAGTTGTCATTGTAGTAGTAGTAGTAGCAGTTGTTGGAAGTGCAGCAGCATTGGTATTAGTTTAATGAGTAGACGCAATAGTAGTTGAAGTAGTAGAAGTAGTAGTCGCAACAACTATAGTTGTAGTAGCACTAGTGGTAGCGTCAATAGCAACAAAATTATTATTGTTGTAGTTGTAGAACTAGCCACTGTAGTAGTGGTAGTAGCAGTAGTAATAGTAGTAGCTATAGTTGTTTTAGTTGTAGTTGTAGTAGTAGTAGTAGCATTAGTAGCAATCATAGCAACAGAAGAAGTAGTAGTAGTAGTACTAGTAGCAGTTAGAATAGATGTAGTAGTAGTTGTAGCAGGACAACCAATAGTAGCAGTTGCAGTAGAAATTATCGTAGTGGTAGTAGTAGTAACAATTGTAAGGGTAGTAGTAGTGGTAGTAGCAGTCATAGTGATGGTAGTAGTAGTAGTGGAATTAGCAGTAGTAGTAGCAGTAGTTGTAGTCGTTGTAGCAGTAGTAGTTATCGTAGTAATAGTATTAGTTATAGTAGTAGTAGGAAAAGAACTAGTAATAGCAGTAGTAGTAGCAACAATAGTAGTAGTTGTATTAGTCGGAATAGTGATAATTGGATTAGTAGTAGCAGCAGCAGTAGTAGCAGCAGTAGTTGTTGTTGTTGTTGTAGGAGTAGTAGTAGTAGTAATAGTAGTAATAGTAGTAGTTACGGTTGTAGTAGCAGTAGTAGTTACGGTAGTTGTTGTAGTAGCAGTTGTAGAAGTAGTAGTAGTAGTAGTAGTTGCAGTAGTTGTAGCAGTAGCAAGAGTATTAGCAGTAGCAGTAGCAGTAGAAGTAGTAGTAATAGTAATAGTAGTAGTAGCAGTAGTAGTAGTAGTAGCAAGAGCAGTAGAAGTATTTGTACTAGTACTAATAGTCGTAATAGCATTAGCAGCAGCAGCAACAATAGTAGAAGTAGTATTGCTAGTGGTAGTAGTAGTAATTATAATAGTAGTAGAAGTAGTAATAGTAGTAGTAGTTGTAGGAGAAGTGGTAGTGGTAGTAGTAGTAGCAGTAGTAGTAGCAGTAGTTGTTGCTGTAGCAGTTGCAGTAGCAGTAATCGTAGTAGTGGTAGTAGAAGAAGAAGCAGTAAGAGTTGTTGTAGTAGCAGTAGTGGTAGATGTTGTCGTAGCAGTAGCAATAGTAGTAGCAATGGTAGCAATAGTAGCCGTAGTAGTAGCAGCAATAGTAGTAGCTACTATAACTGTAGTAGTAAGAGCAGCAACAACAATTGTAGTAGTTGCAGCAACAATAGTAGTAGTAGTTGTTGTAGTAGTAGCTCTGGTAGCTGTAATAGTAGTGGTAGTAGTCAGAATAGCAAAAGCAACAAAAATAGCAGCAGTAGCAGAAGTAGCAGCAACAGTAGCAGAATTGTTAGTTACAGAATTAGTATTGTTAGTAGTAGTACTAGTAGTAGTAGAGCAGCAGTAGTAGCAGTAGTAGTAGTAGTGGTAGTAGCAGTAGTGGTAGTAGTATTGGTTTCCATAGCAGAAGTTATAGTTCTAGTCGTAGAAGTAGTAGGAGTTGTTGCTATAGCAGTAGCAGTAGTAGTGATAGCAGTAGTAGTAGCAGTGGTAGTGGTTGTTATAGTAGTAATAGTGGTAGCAACAGCAGCAATTGTAGTATTAGTGGTAGTAGTAGGTGGAGGAGGAGGAGGAGGAAGAGGAGGAGTTAGAGTAGGGTAGTAGAAGGCACAGTAGTAGTTGCACATTTGGTAGTAGTAGAAGTAGCAGTAGTAAAAGAGGTAAGAGTGGGAGTCAGAGTAGTTGTAGCAATAGGAGTGCGAGTAGGAGTAGTAGTAGTAGTTGCAATAGAATGAGTAGTATAGTAGTAGTTGTGGTAGTAGTAGCTGTAGTACTAGTAGTTGCATGAGTAGTAGTAGGAGGAGTTGTAATAGTAGTAGATGGTGTGGTAGAAGCATTGGTTGTTGTAGAGGCTGTAGTAGTACTAATAGTAGAAGTAGTGGTAGTGGTAGTAATATCAGTAGTAATAGTAGCAGTAGTAATAATAGTGGTAGTAGTAGTAATTGTAGTTTAAGTAGCTTTAGAAGTAGTAGCAGTAGTAGCAGTAGTAGTAGGAGCAGCAACAGTAGTAGTAGTAGTATTAGTAGTAGTAGTAGTGGGAGTAGTAGTCGGAGTAGGTCTAGTAATAGTAGTAGTATTAGTAGTAGCAGTAGTCGCAATAGCAATAGTTGTAGCCGTTGTTGTTGGAGTAGTAGTGGGTGTAACTATAGAAGTGGTGGTAGTAGTAGTGATAAAAGAAATAGCTATAATAGTAGTAGCAGCAAAAATAGTACTAGCAGTAAAAGTAAATGTAGTAGTAGTAGTAGTGGGAGAAGTACGAGTAGAAGCAGCATAAGTAGTAGCTGTAATAGAAGTAGTAGTACTAGTAGTAATGGGAGTTGTAGTATTAGGAGTAATAGCAGTAGTAGTTGTAGTTGTAGTAGTAGTAGTAACAATGGCAGTATTAGTAATAATAGTTGTTGTAGGAGTAGAAGTAAAAGTAGAAGTAATACTAGTACTTGCAACAGTAGTTTATTAGTTGCAATAGTACTAGTAGTTGTAGTAGTAGTAGTAGTATAAGTAGTAGTAGTAGTAGTAGTCTAGTAGTAGTAGTCTAGTAGTAGTAGCCGTAGTAATAATAGTACTAGTCGCAACACAAGCAGCATCAGTACTAGTAGTAGTGGTAGTAGTAATAGTAGTAGTAGTAGTAGTAGTAGTTGTTGTTGTTGTTGTTGTAGAAGTTGTAGTAATACTAGTAGTAGTTGTAGTAGTAGGAGTTGTAGTCATGGTAGCAGTAGTAGTAGTAGTAGTAGCATTAGTTGTAGTAGCAGTAGTGGTAGTTGTAGTTGTTGTTGTTGTTGTTGTCGTAGTAGTAGTAGGAGTAATAGTGGTAGTCATACTAGTAGCATTAGTAGTAGTAGTTGTAGTAGTAGTAGTAGTGGAAGGAGTAGTAGTAGTAGCTGTACTTGTAGGAGTAGTAGTCGTAGTAGCTATAGTAGTAATAGTTGCATTACAAGTTGTAGCAATAGTAGTTATTGTAGCAGTAGTAGTAGTAGAAGCAATAGTAGTAGTAGTTGTTGTAATAGCAGTAGTAGCAGTGGTAGTAGTAGTAGTAGAAGTAGTAGTAGCGATATTTGTAATAGTAGTATTAGTAGTAGTAGTAGTAGTAGTTGTAGTAGAAGCAGTAGTAGGAGGAGGAGGAGTCATAGTTTTAGTCGTGGTAGTAGTAGTTTTAGCTGTAGTAGCATTAGTAGCTGTAGTAGCAGTAGCAGCAGTAGTAGCAGCAGCAGTAGTTGCCGTGGAATTGGCAATAGCAATAGTTTTAGTTGCTGTAGCAACAGCAGTAGTAGTAATAGTAGTAGTTGTTGTTGTTATTGTAGTTGTGGTACTAGTAGTTGCAGTAGTAGTAGTACACATAATAGTAGTTGTAGTAGTAGTAGTAGTAGTATTGGTAGCAGAAGTAGTAATAGTAGTAATAGAATGTGTAGTTGTAGCACTTATAGTGGTAGTGGCAATAGTCGCAGAAGTAGTACTAGTTGTTGTCGTAGTGCTAGTAGTAGAAGTAGTAGTAGATATAATAGCCATACTAGCAGTCGTAGTCGTAGCATAAGCAGTATTAGTAGGAGGACGAGTAGTAGTTGGATCAACGGCAGTAGCAGTGGCAACAGCAGCAACAACAGCAATAGTAGAAGTAGTAGTACAGCAGCAGTAGTCGTAGAAGCAGCAGTAGTAGTAGTATTTGTTACAGTAGTAGTGGTAGTAGAAGCTGTAGTAGTAGTAGGAGTAGTAGTAGTTATTCTTGTTGTTGTAGCTGTAGTAGTAGTTGCAGTTGCAGTAGTTGTAGTAGTACAAAGAGGATTAGTAGTAGTAGTTGGTGTAGGAGTAGTAGCACTAGTAATAGTCATAGTAGTAGGAGTAGTAGAATCAGTTGTACGAGTAACTGTAGTATCAATAGAAGTAATTGTAGTAGTATGAGCAGTAGTAGTTGCAGAAGGAGTAGTCGTAGTGGTAGTAGTTGTAGTAGTGGTACTTGAAATAGTAATAGTAGTAGTTGTAGGAGTAGTAGTAATTCGGGTAGTTGTAGTTGTAGTAGTAGTGTAGTAGTAGTAGCAGTAGTTGTAGGAGGAGTAGTCATCGAGCAGTAGTAGAAGGAGTAAAGGTAGTTGCAGTAGCAGTAGCGGAAGTAGCAGCAATATTAGTAGTGGTAGTAGTAGTAGTAGTAGTAGTAGTAGTAGTAGTAGTAGTAGTAGTAGTAGTAGTAGTAGTAGTACGATTAGCAGTTGCAGCAACAGTAGCAGAAGTAATGGTAGTAGTAGTAGTAGAAGCAATAGGAGTAGTAGTTGAAGTAGTAGTCATAGTAGTAGTTGTTGTATTAACAGTAGTAGTTGTGGTTGTTGTAGAAGTAGTTGTAGTAGTACTAATAGCGGTAGTAGTAGAAGTAATTGTAGTAGTAGTAAAAGTACGAATAGGAGTAGTAGTAGTAGTAGTAGTAGTAGTAGTAGTAGTAGTAGTAGTAGTAGTAGTAGTAGGAGCAGCAGCAGCAGCAGCAGTAGTAGTAGTGAGAGTAGTAGTAGGAGTAGGAGTAGTAATAGTAATAGTATTAGTAGAAGCAGTAGTCGCGGTAGCAATAGTTGTAGATGTAGTTGTAGGAGTAGTAGTAGGTGTAACTATAGAAGTAGTTGTAGTAGCAGTAATAAAAAAAATATCTTTATTAGTAGTAGTAGCAAAAGAAGTAGTAGTACTAGTAAATGTAGTAGAAGATAGAGTAGTGGGAGAAGTACCAGTAGAAGTAGCAAAAGTAGTAACAGTAATAGAAGTAGATGTACTAGAGGTAGTAGGAGTAGTAGTATAAGGAGTAATAGCAGTAGTAGTAGTTGAAGTAGTAGTAGTAGTAGTACCATTGGCAGTATTAGTAATAATAGTAGTTGCAAGAGTAGAAGTAAAAGTAGAGGTAATACTAGTAGTTGTAGTAGTTGTAGTAGTACTAGTAGTTGTTGTAGTAGTAGTAGTATAAGTAGTACTAGTAGTAGTAGGAGTACTAGTAGTAGTAGTAGTACTAGTAGTAGTATTCGTAGTAGTAATAGTCGCAGTACAAGCAGTAATAGTAGTCATAGTAGTAGTAGTAATAGTAGTAGTAGTAGTAGTAGTAGTAGTAGTAGCAGTAGTAGTAGTAGTAGTAGTAGTAGTAGTAGTAGTAGTTGTAGTAGCAGCAGCAGTAGTAGTAATAGCATTAGTAGTAGTAGCAGCGGTAGTAGTTGTAGTCGCAGCAGCAGTAGCAGTAGTAGTAGTAGTAGTAGCAGTAGTCGTAATAGCAGCATTAGTAGTAGTAGCTGCAGTAGTAGGAGTAGTAGTCGTTGTAGCAATAATAGTAATAGTTGCATTACAAGTAATAGTAGTAGTTGTTTTTGTTGTAGTAGTAGTAGTAGTAGTAGCAGCAGCAGTAGTTGTTGTTGTAATAGCAGCAGAAGCAGTAGTAGCAGTAGGAGTAGAAGTAGTAGTAGTGGTAGTTGTAATAGTAGTATTAGTAGTAGCTGTAGTAGTAGAAGTAGTTGTAGTAGTAGAAGTAGTAGTAGTAGTAGCAGCAACAACAGTAGTAGTAGTAGGAGTCGTAGTTTTTGCCATGGTAGTAGTAGTTGTAGCAATATTAGCATTAGTAGCAGTAGTAGCAGTAGTTGCTGTAGTAGCAGTTGTAGACGCAATAGTAACAATTTTAGTTGCAGTGGCAGCAGTAGCAGTAGTAATAGTAGTAGTAGTTGTTGTTGTTGTAGTTGTAGTTGTGGTACTAGTACTTGCAGTAGTTGTAGTACGCATGGTAGTAGTTGGAGTAGTAGTAGTAGCTGTAGTTGTAGTAGTAGTATTTGTAGTTGTAGTACTTATAGTAGTAGTAGTTGTAGTCGCAGAAGTAGTATTGGTTGTTGCCATAGTGACAGTAGTAGAAGTAGTAGTAGATGTAATAGCCATACTAGTAGTAGTAGCCGTAGCAGTAGCAGCATTTGGAGGAGGAGTAGTAGTGGGAGTAGCAATAGCAGCAGCAGCCGCAGCAGTAGTAGTAGCAGCAGTAGTAGTAGAAGCAGTAGTACTAGTATTAGTCGTAGTAGTAGTGGTAGTAGCAGCTATAATGGTAGTAGGAATAGAAGTAGAACTTATTGTTGTTGTAGCTGTAGTAGTAGTTGTGGTAGTAGTTGTAGTAGTACAAGGAGTAGTAGTAGTAGTTGGTGCAGGAGTAGTAGTTGGTGCAGGAGTAGTAGTACTAGCAGTATTAATTATATCAATTGTAGTAATAGTCATAGTAGTAGGAGTTGTAGTAGCAGTTGTGCGTGTAATTGTAGTATCAATAGAAGTAATTGTAGTAGTACAAGCAGTAGTAGTTGCAGAAGGAGCAGTAGTTGTAGTATTAAAAATAGTAATAGTAGTAGTTATAGGAGTAGTAGTAATTCAGGTAGTAGTAGTTGTAGTAGTTGTGTTGTAGTAGTAATTGTAGTTGTAGGAGGAGTAGTCATTGTAGTAGTACTAGAAGCAGTAGAGGTAGTTGTAGGAGCAGTAGTAGAAGTAGCAGTAGTATTAGTAGTAGTAGTAGTAGTAGTAGCAGCAGCAGCAGAAGTACTGGTAGTAGTAGTAGTAGAAGCAGTAGGAGTGGTAGTTGGAGTTGTAGTCGTAATAGTAGTAGAAGCAGTAGGAGTAGTAGTTTGAGTAGTAGTCATAGTAGTTGTATTAACAGTAGCAGTTGTGGTTGTTGTAGAAGTAGTTGCACTAGCACTAATAGCGATTGTAGTAGAAGTATAAGTAGTAGTAGGAGTAGTAGTAGTAATAGTAGCAGTAGTACTAGTAGTAGTAGTAGTAGTACTAGTAGTAATAGTAGTAGCAGTAGTCGCAGTAGTAGTAGTAGTAGTAGTAGTACCAGCAGTAGCAGTAGTAGTAGTAGTAGTAGCAACAGCAGCAGCAGCTGTAGTAGTAGTAGTAGTAGTAGCAGTAGTAGTAGTAGTAGTTGTAGTAGTCGGAGTAGTAGTAGGAGTAGGAATAGTAAAAGTAGTAGTATTAGTCGTAGCAGTAGTTGCAGTAGCAATAGTTGTAATTGTAGTTGTAGTAGTAGTAGTAAATGTAACTATAGAAGTAGTGGTTGTACCAATAATAAAAGAAATAGCTATAATAGTAGTAGTAGCGAAAGTAGTAGTTGTAGTAAATGTAGTAGTCGTAGTAGTAGCAGAAGTAGCAGTAGTAGAAGTAGTAGTAGTAGTATTAGTTGAGGTAGTAGTGGTAGTAGCAGCTGTAGTAGTAGTATAAGTAGTAGTAGTAGTAGTTGCAGCAGTATTAGTAGTTGTAGTACAAGGAGTAGTAGTAGTAGTAGTTGGTGTAGGAGTAGTAGTACTAGCAGTATTAATTGTAGTAATAGTAGAAATAGTCAGAGTGGTAGGACTAGTAGTAGCAGCTACACAGGTAACTGTAGTATCAATAGAAGTAATTGTAGTAGTACGAGCAGTAGTAGTTGCAGAAGGAACATTCGTAGTGGTAGTATTAGTTGTAGTAGTATTAGATATAGTAATAGTAGTAGTTGTAGGATTAGTAGTAATTCAGGTAGTAGTAGTTGTAGTAGTGACAGCAATTGTAGGAGGAGTAGTCATTGTAGTAGTAGTCAAAGGAGTAGAGGTAGTTGCAGTAGCAGTAGTAGAAGTAGCAGTAGTATTAGTAGTAGTAGTAGTACTAGTAGTACTAGTAGCAGTACCATTAGCAGTAGCAACAGAAGTATTGGTGGTAGTAGTAGTAGGAGCAGTAGGAGTAGAAGTTGAAGTAGTAATATTAGTAGTAGTTGTTATATTAACAGTAGCAGTTATGGTTATTGTAGAAGTAGTTGTAGTAGTACTAATAGCGGTAGTAGTAGAAGTAGAAGTAGTACTAGGAGTAGAAGTCGTAATAATGGTAGTAGTAGTAGTAGTTGGAGGAGGAGGAGTAGTAGTAGGAGTAGTAGTAGTTGTAGTAGTAGTCGTAGTAGTAGCAGTAATAAAAGAAATAACCGTAATAATTGTAGTAGCAAAAGTAGTAGTAGTAGGAGTAGTAGGAGAAGTACCAGTAGAAGTAGCAGAAGTAGTAGCAGTAATAAAAGTAGTAGTACTAGTAGTAGTAGGAGTAGTATTAGGTGTAATAGCAGTAGTAGTAGTTGTCGTAGTAGCTGTAGTAGTAACAATGGCAGTATTAGTAATAATAGTAGTTGTAGGAGTAGAGGTAAAAGTAGAAGTAATACTAGCACTTGCAATAGTAGTTGTATTAGTTGCAATAGTACTAGTAGTTGTAGTAGTAGTAGTAGAAGTAGTAATAGTAGTAGGAGTTCTAGTAGTAGTAGTAGTCATAGTAGTACTAGTAGTAGTAGCCGTAGTAATAGTAGTAGTAGTCGCAGCACAAGTAGCAGTAGTAGTAGAAGTAGCAATAGTAATAGTAGTGGTTGTAGTAGTAGGAGAAGGAGTAGTAGTAGTTGTTGTAGCGGTAGTACTAGTAGTAGTAGTAGTAGTAGTAGTTGTAGTACTAGTAGTAGGAGTAGGAGTACAAGTCATAGTAGCAGCAGTAGTAGTAGCAGTAGTTGTTGTTGTAGCCGTAGTTGTAGTAGCAGTAGTAGTTGTAGGAGTAATAGCAGCAGTCGTAGTAGTAGCGTTAGTAGTAGTAGCTGTAGTATTAGTTGTAGCAGTAGCAGTAACAATAGTATTAGTAGGAGGAGTAGTAGTAGTCTTACTAGCAGTAGTAGTTGTTGTAGCCATAGTAGGGGTAGTAGCAATAGTTATAGTAGTAGCGTTAGTAGTAATAACTGTAGTAGTAGTTGTAGCGGTAGTAGTAGTAGTAGTAGGAGGAGTAGTAGTAGTAATAGTAGCAACAGTAGCAGTAGTAGTTGTTGTAATGCCAGTAGCAGCAACAGTAGTAGTAGTAGTGGAAGTAGAAATAGCGAAAGTTGTAATAGTGGTATTAGTAGTAGCTATAGTAGTAGAAGTAGTACTAGTAGTAGAAGTAGTAGTAGTAGCAGCTGTACTTGTAGTAGTAGTCGGAGTCATAGTTTTAGCCGTGCTAGCAGCAGAAGTAGCAGTAGTAGCAGCAGTAGCAGTTGCCATGGAATAAGCAATAGTAACAGTTTTAGTTGCAGCAGCAGCAGTAATAGAAGCAGTAGTAGTTGTTGTTGTAGTTGTTGTTCTTGTAGTTGCAGTAGTAGTAATACTCATACTAGTTGTCAGAGTAGTAGTAGTAGCTGAGTAGTAGTATTAGCAGTTGTAGTAGTAGTAGTTGTTGTGGTTGAGTAGTAGTAGTAGTAGTAATGGTCGCTGAAGTAGTAGTAGTAGTAGTAGAATGTGTAGTGGTTTTACTTGTAGTAGTAGTAGCAGTAGTCATAGAAGTACTACTAGTTGTTGCCATAGTGGCAGTAGTAGAAGTAGTAGTAGATGTCATAGCCATACTAGTAGTAGTAGCCATAGCAGTAGCAGTATTTGGAGGGGACTAGTAGTCGTAGGAGCAACTGCAGTAGCAGCAGCAGCAACAGCAATAGCAGCAGTACTAGTAGTAGTAGCAGCAGTAGCAGTAGTAGTAGAAGCAGTAGTAGTAGTATTAGTTGCAGTAGTAGTGGTAGTAGCAGCTGTAGTAGTAGTAAGAGTAGTAGTAGTTGTTGTTATTGTTGTAGCTGTAGTAGTAGTTGCAGTAGTAGTAGTAGTAGTTGTTGTTGGTGTAGGAGTAGTAGTACTATCAGTATTAATTTTAGCAATAGTAGCAATTGTCATAGTAGTAGTAGTAGTAGTAGCAGTTGTATGAGTAACTGTAGTATCAATATAAGTAATTATAGTAGTACGAGCAGTAGTAGTTGCAGAACGAGCAATCGTAGTGGAAGTAGCAGTAGTAGTAGTGTTAGAAATAGTGATAGTATTAGTTGTATGAGTGGTAGTGATACAGGTTATAGTAGTTGTAGTAGTAGTGTAGTAGTAGTAGGAGTAGTTGTAGGACTAGTCATTGTAGCAGTAGTAGAAGTAGTAGAGGTAGTTCTCGTAGCTGTAATAGAAGTAGTAGTAGTAACAGTACGATTTGCAGTAGCAGCAGAAGTAATGGTGGTAGTAGTAGAAGAAGCAGTAGGAGTAGTAGTTGAAGTAGTAGTCATAGTAGTAGTAGTTGTTGTATTAATAGTAGTAGTTGTGGTTGTTGTAGAAGTAGTTGTAGGAGTACTAATAAAGGTAGTAGTAGAAGAAGAAGTAGTAGTAGTAGTAGTAGGAGGAGGAGGAGGAGGAGGAGTAGTAGTAGTCGTAGTAGTAGCAGTAATAAAAGAAATAGCCAAAATAATAGTTGTAGCAAAAGTAGTAGTAGTTGTAGTAAATTTAGTAGTAGCCGGAGCAGTGGGAGAAGTACAAGTAGAAGTAGCAGAAGTAGTAGCAATAATAGAAGTAGTAGTGCTAGTAGTAGTAGGAGTAGTAGTATTTGGAGTAATAGCAGTAGTAGTAGTAATAGTGGCAGTATTAGTAATAATAGTTGTTGTAGGAGTATAAGTAAAAGTAGAAGTAATACTACTACTTGCAATAGTAGTTGTATTAGTTACAGTAGTACTAGTAGTTGTAGTAATAGTAGTATATGTAGTAGTAGTAGTAGGATTACTAGTCGTCGTCGTAGTAGTAGTAGTAGCCATAGTAATAGTAGTAGTAGTAGTGGTAGTAGTAGTAATAGTAGTAGGAGGAGGAAGAGGAGTAGTAGTAATAGTAGTAGTTGTGGCAGTAGTAGTAGTAGTAGGAGTAGTAGTCATAGTAGCAGTAGTAGTAGTAGTAGCATTAGTAGTAGTTGTTGTTGTTGTTGTAGTAGCAACAGCAGTAGTAGTAGTACTAGGAGTAGTAGCATTAGTTGCAGTAGTCGTAGTAGTAGTTGGAGCGGAAGCAGTTGTAGTAGTAGTAGGAGTAGTAGTAGCAATTGTTGCATTACTAGTGGTAGCAGTTGTTGTTGTTGTAGCAGTAGTAGCAGTAGCAGCAGCAGTATTTGTGGTTGTTGTTGTAATAGTAGCAGCATAGCAGTGGCAGTAATAGAAGTAGTAGCAGCGTTAGTTGTAATAGTAGCAATAGTAGTAGTAGTAGTAGTAGTAGTAGCAGTAGTAGTAGTAGTAGTAGTAATAGTAGGAGTAGTAATCTTAGTTGCAATAGTAGTGGTAGCAGTAGGAGTAGTAGCAATAGTTGTAGTGGTAGCAGTAGTTGTAGTTATAGCAGTAGTAGTAGTTGTAGTAATAGCAGCAGTAGTTGTAGCACTAGTATTAGTGGTAGTTGTAATAGTAGTAGTAGTAATAGTAGTAGTAGTAATAGTAGTAGTAGTAGGAGGAGTAGTAGTAGGTGTAGTAGTAGTAGTTGTAGTAGCATTAGAAGCTGTATTTGTATTGTTAGTAGTAGTTGTAGTCGTAACACACGTGGTAGTAGTAGTGGTGGTTGCTATAGTAGTTGTAGTAGCAGTAGTTGCAAGAGCAGCAGTAGTTGTAGTGGTTGAAAGAGCAACAGCAGTAGTAGTTGCAGGAGTAGCAGTAGTAGTAGTAGTAGTAGTTGTCGTTGTAGTGGTAGTAGTAGTAGCAGTTGCAAGTGTAGCAGCAGTAGTAGTTGAAGTATTAGAAGCAGCAGTCGCAGCAACTATAGTTGTAATAGCATTAGTAGTAGCGACAATAGCAGCAAAATTATTATTGCTATAGTTGTAGAACTAGCCACTGTAGTAGTAGCAGCAGCAGCAGTAATAGTAGCATTAGCTGTAGTTGTTGTAGCTGTAGATGTAGTAGTTGTAGAAGTAATGGCAGTAGTAGTTGCGATAGCTGCAAAAGTAGTAGTAGTAGCAGTACTAGTAGCAGTTGGAATAGAAGTAGTAGTAGTTGTAGCAGCACAACCAATAGTAGCAGTAGTAGTAGAAATTGGTAGCGGTATTAGTAATAACAATTGTAAGGGTGCTAGTAGTAGTAGTAGCAGTCATAGTTATGGTAGTAGTAGTAGTAGCAGTAGTTGTAGTCATTGTAGCAGTAGTAGTTATCGTAGTAATAATATTGGTCATAGTAGTAGCAGGAAAAGAACTAGTAATAGTAGTAGTAGCAACAGTAGCAGTTGTGTTAGTAGGAATAGTCATAATTGGATTAGTAGCAGTAGCAGCAGTAGTAGCAGTAGTTGCAGTAGTAGTAGTAGTAGTAGTAGTAGTAGTAGTGGTAGTAGTAGTTGCAGTTGCGGTAGTAGTAGCAATAGTAGCAGTAGTTGTTGTAATAGCAGTTGTAGCAGTAGTAGCAGTAGTTGTTGTAGTAGCAGTTGTAGCAGCAGTAGTTGTTGTTGTTGTATGAGTAGAAGTAGTAGTAGTAAAAGTAGTAGCAGTAGTTACAGTATAGTTGCAGCAGCAATAGTAGTAGTGGTAGTCGTAGCAGTAGTAGCAGAAGTAGTAGTTGTAGTAGAAGTAGGTGATGTAGTAGAAGCAGTAGTAGCCGTAGGTGTTATACAAGTAGCTGTAGTCATAATAGTAGTAAAGTAATAGTATTAGCAGTACAAGAAATAGTAGTTGTAGTAGTAGTACTACTACTAGTAGTAGATGGAGTGGTGGCAGTAGTAGTAGCAGCAGCAGTAGTAGTAGTAGTAGTTGTAGTAGTTGCAGTAGTTGCAGAAGTTGTACTAGTTGTTGCCGTAGTGGCTATAATAGACATAGTAGTAGTTGTACTAGTCATACTAGTTGTAGTAGCCGTAGCAGTAGTAGTATTAGTAATAGTCGTAGTATTCGTAGTAGTAGCACTAGTAGTAGTACTAGTAGTAGTACTGGTAGTAGTAGTAGTTGTAGTAGTTGTTGTTGTTGTAGTAGTAGTAGTAGTAGTAGTAGTAGGAGCAGCAACAGTAGTAATATTCGTTGTAGTAGTAGTAGTAGTAGCCGCAGGAGTAGTAATAGGGGTAGTAGCATTAGTAGTAGTAGTAGCTGTGGTAGAAGTAGATGTAGTAGTAGTAGTAGTAGTAGTAGAAGGAGCAGTAGTTGTAGTATTAGTAGTAGTCGTGGTAGTATTAATTGTTGCAGTCGTAGTAATAGTCATAGTAGTTGTAGTAGTAGTAGCAGCAGTCTTATGCGTAACAGTAGTATCATGGAATTAATAGGAGTAGTACGGGCAGTAGTAGTTGCTGAAGGAGCAGTCGTAGTGGTAGTAGCAGAAGCAGTAATATTAGAAATAGTAATAGTAGTAGTTATGGGAGTAGTAGTAATTCAAGTAGTCGTAGTTGTAGATGTAGTGTAGTAGTAGTTGTTGTAGTAGTAGGACTAGTAGTCACAGTAGTAATACTAGTAGTGCAGTATGAGTAGCTGTAGCAGCAGCAGTAGAAGTAATGGAAGTAGTAGTAGTAGAAGCATTAGTAGTAGTAGTGGAAGTAGTAGTAGTAGTGGTGGTGGTCGTATTAGTAGTAGTAGTTGTTGTGGTTTTAGAAGTAGTTGTAGTACTACAGATTGCGATAGTATTAGTAGTATTAATAGCAGTAGTATTAGTAGTGGCAGTAGTTGCACTAGTAATAGTAGTCGCAGTAGTAGTAGGAGTAGTAATAGGCGTAGCTAAGAAGTAGTGGTAGTAGTAGTAGTAATCGAAATAGTAGTAATAGTAGTAATAGCAGCAACAGTAGTAGTAATAATAATTGTAATAGTAGTAGGAGTAGTAGGAGATGTAGTAGTAGAAGTAGCAAAAGTAGTAACAGTAATACTAGAAGTAGTAGTAGTAGTAGTAGTAGTATTACTAGGAGTAATAGCTATAGTAGTATTTGTAGTAGCTTTAGTAGTAGCTGTAGTAGCAGCAGTAGTAGTAATAACAGTAGTGTTAATAATAATAGTTGTTGTAGTCTAAGAAGCAAAAGAAGTAGCAATATTAGTACTGGTAGTAGTAGTTGTATTAGCTGTAGTAGTTGTTGTTGTTGTTGCCGTAGTATTAATAGTCCTTATAGTAGTAGTACTACTAGTAGTAGTTGTAGTAGTAGTAGGAGTAGTAGCAGCACTAGTAGTTGTAGTAGCAGTAGCTGCAACAGTAGCAGTAGTAGTTTTAGTAGTAGTGGTGGTGGTAGGAGTAGTAGTGCAAGTAGTACAAGTCATAGTTGCGGTTGTTGTTGTAGCAGTAGTAGAAGTAGTAGTAGTAGTAGAAGAAGAAGTAGTAGTAGTAGCAGTAGAAGTAGTAGTAATACAAGTAGTAGTAGTAGTGGTATAGTAGTAGTAGTATTAGTTTAAGTAGTACAGAAGTAGTAGTTGTTGTAGTTGTAGCAGAAACCGTAGGTGTTCTACTAGTAGTATTTGCTAAAGAAGTTATTATTGTTGTCGCAGTAGCAGTAGTAATAATACTCGTAGTAATAGTAGTAATGGTCATTGTAGTAGTAGTAGTGGTAATGGCAAGAGTAGCAGCAGTAATCGTAGTAGTAGTCACAGTAGTAGTAGTAATAGTAGTAGCAATACCAGTCGCAATATTAGTTGTGGTAAATGTAATTGTAGTAGTAGTAGAAGTACTCGTAGTAGCTGGAGTTGTAGTAGTAGTAGTAGAAGAAGAATTAATAGTTGTAGTAGTCGTATGTGTAGTAATAGGAGTTGGAGGAGCAGTAGTAATTGTATTTGTAGTAGTAGTAGGAGTAGTAGTAGTGATAGTAGTAGTAGAAGCAGAAGTAGTAGAATTCGCAGCAGAAGTAGTAGTAGTAGTAGTAACAATAGTAGTAGTTGTTGTTGTTGTTGTAGTAGTAGTAGAAGTAGTAGTAATAGTAGTAGTAGTAATAGGAGTAGTAGTACAAGTAGCGGTAGAAGTAGTAGCAGTAATGGTAGTAGAAGTATTAGTAGTAGTCGTGGTGGTAGTAGTAGTAGTGCTAGTAGCAATAATAGTAGCTTTAGTAGTAGTAGTCACAATAGTATTTGTTGTAGTAGTAATAGTAGTAGTTGTTGTAGGTGTATAAGGAGTAATAGTAGTAGTAACAGCAGCAGCTGTAGTATTAGTAGTTGTAGTTGGAGTAATAGTAGCAGAAGTAGTACTAGTAGTAGTAGTAGAGTAGCCATAGTAATAGTAGCAATTGTGGCAGTAGCAGCAACTATAGCAGCAGTACTAGTAGCAGTGGTAGAAGTAGTTGTTGTTGTAGTAGTTGTTGCAGTAATAGTAGTAATTGTAGTATTAGCAGCAGTAGTAGTAGTTCGAGTAGTAGTAGTAGGAGTAGTAGTTGAAATAGTTGTAGGAGTAGCAGTAGTAGTAATAGCTGAAGTAGTACTTGTAGTAGTAGCAGTAGTAGGCGTAGTTGTGGTAGCATTAGTAGTAGTAACAATAGTAGTAGTTACTGTAAGAGCAACAGCAGTAGTTGTCAGTTGTATTAGCGGCGATAGCAGCAGTAGTTGTAGCCGCAACAGTAGTCATAGCAGTGGCAGTAGTAGTTGTTGTTGTAGTAATATTGTAGTAGCCGTAGCAGTTGCAGTAGTAGTAGTTGCCACAGCAGTAGTAGCTGCAACACTAGTAGCGAAATTTGTATTATTAGCAGCAGCAATAGCAGCGGTAGTAGTAGTAACAACAGTCGTAGTAGTAGTTGTAGCAGTAGTAGCAGAAGTACTAGTTGCAGTCGTAGTAGTAGTACTAGTAGAAGTTGCAGTAGAAGCCATAGCAGAAGTAGCATCAGTAGTAGTAGTTGTTGTAGCAATAGTAGCGATAGTGGTTGCTGAAGCTGTAGTAGCAGCAGTAGTAGTTGTGGTAGAAGTATCGAGAGTCGTAGTAGTAGTAATAGCAGTAACAACGACAACATTAATAGTATTAGTGGGAGTAAGAGTAGTAGTAGTTGTAGCAACAATAACAGTATTAGTAATAGTAGCAATAGTTGTAGCAGTAGTAGGAGTATTAGCTGTAGCAGTAGTACAAGAAGTAGTAGTAGTAGTAATAGTAGTAGTAGAAGCAGCATTAGTAGTAGTATTATTAGTTGTAGCAAGAGCAGTAGAAGTAGTTGTACTAGTAGCAATAGTCGTAATAGCATTAGCAGCAGCAGCAATAGTAGTAGTAGTATTGCTAGTGGCAATAGTAGTAGGAGCAATTATAATAGTAGTAGAAGTAGTAGTAGTTGTTGTTGTAGTAGAAGTGGTAGTGGTAGTAATAGTAGCAGTAGTAGTAACAGTAGTAGTTGCTGTAGTTGTTGCAGTAGCAGTAGTCGTAGTAGTAGTAGAAGAAGATGCAGTAGAAGTTCAGTAGTAGCAGTAGTAGTAGTAGTAGTAGTAGATGTCGTCGTAGTAGTAGAAAAAGTAGTAGCAATATTAGCCATAGTAGTAGCTACTATAACTGTAGTAGTAGTAGTAATAGCAGCAACAACAATTGTAGTAGCTATAGCAACAGAAGTAGTAGTAGTAGTTGTTGTAGTAGTGATAGCAATAGAAGTAGTAGATGTAGTAGCCGTAGCAGTAGTGGTTGTAGTCGCAATAGCAAAAGCGGCAGCAACAGTAGTAGTAGCATAAGTGGCAACACCAGTAGCAGAATTATTAGTTGCAGCATTAGTATTGTTAGTAGTAGTACTGGTAGTAGCAGCAGCAACAGCAGTAGTAGTAGTAGTAGTAGTAGTGGTTGTTGTAGCAGTAGTTGGAGTTGTAGTAGTAGTAGTAGTAGGAGTTGTAGTAGTATCAACAATAGTAGTAGCAGTCGTAATAGCAGCAGTAGTTGTAATAGCAGTAGTAGTAGTAGTAGTGGTGATAGCAGTAGTAGTTGCAGTAGTATTTATTGTTATAGTAGTAGTAGTGGTAGCAGCAGCAGCAGCAGCAGTCGTAGTAGTATTCGGAGGAGGATGAGGAGGAGGAGGAGGAGTTGGACTAAGGCAGTAGAAGGCAAGTAGTAGTTGCAGTTGTGGTAGTAGTAGTAGTAGGAGTAGTAAAAGTCGTAAGAGTGGGAGTCAGAGTAGTTGTAGCAATAGGAGTGGGAGTAGGAGTAGTAGTAGAAGTTGCAGTAGAACGAGTAGTAGTAGTAGTAGTTGTGGTAGGAGTAGGAGTAGTAACAGTAGTTGCACGAGTAGTAGTAGGAGTAGTAGTAGTAGTAGTAGATGGTGTGGTAGACGTATTGGTTGTTGTAGTTGCTGTAGTAGTAGTAATAGTAGAAATAGTGGTAGCAGTAGTAATAGTACTAGTAGTAGTAATAGTAGTTTAAGTAGTTGTAGAAGTAGCAGCAATAGTAGCATTAGTAGTAATTGTAGTAGTAGGGGTAGTAGTTGGAGTAGTAGTAGGAGTTGCAGCCGCAACAGTAGTAGTGGTCGTAGTTGTAGCTGCAGTAGTAGTAGTACCCGTAGTAGCCTCAATAACAGCAGTAGCAGCGGAAAAAATATTAGTAATAGTTGTAGTTGTGGTAGTAGTAATAATAGTAGAAGTGGTAGTAGTGTGAGTGGTAGTAGTAATAGTAGTGTCAGTGGTAGTAGTTGTAGTAGTTGTTGTTGTTGTTGTTGTTGTAGTAGTAGTAATAGTAGTAATAGTAATAGGAGTAGTACTAGTAGTAGTAACAGTAGAGGTAGGAGTAGTATTGATAGTAGTAATAGTATAGCAGGAGTTGGAGTGAGTTGCAGTTGAAGTAGTAGTAGTAGTAGTAGTTATTGTATTAGTAGTAGCAGTAGTAATAGTAGGATTAGCTAGAGTAGTAATAGGAGTATGAGTGGTGGTGGAAGTAGTTGTAGTAGTAGTTGCAGTAGCTGCAATGGTAGCAGTAGTAGTAGCAATAGCAATAGTAGTAGGACTAGTTGTTGTTGTAGTAGTAGTAGTAGTAGTAGAGTAGAGTAGTAACAGTAGTAGTAGCAGTTGTAGTTGTAGTAATAGTAGTAGAAGTAGTAGTAGTTGTAGTAGTAGTAGTAGTCGTAGTAGAATTCATAGTAGTAGTAGCAGTAGCAGTAGAAGCTATAGCAGCAGTAGTAGTAATAGGAGCAGCAGAAGCAGTGATAGTTGTAGTAGGATAGTTAGGAGTGCTAATAGTAGTAGTAGTAGTAGTAGTAGTAGTTAGAATTGTAGTCGTACTAGCAATTGTAGTAGGAGTATTAGAATTAGTAGTGGTAGTAGTAGTAGTAGTAGTAGCAGTTGTCGGAGTAGTAGTAGCAGTTAGAGTGGTAGTAGCAATAGTAGTAGTAATAGTAGCAGTACTAGCAGCAGAAGTAGTAATAATAGTGGCAGTACTAGCAGTCGTAATTGGAGTAGTAGTTGTTGGAGTAGGGTTTGTAGTGGTAGTTGGAGTAGTAGTAGTAACGAGAGTTGGAGTAGGAGTAGTAGCAACAGCAGTAGAGGGAGTAGGAGGAGTAGGAGAATGAATAGTTGCAGTAGTAGTAGTAATAGTAGTAGTAGTAATAGTAGTAATTGCTGTTGTATTAGTAGTACTTATAGCAGTGGTAGCAATACGAGTAATAGTTGTAGTGGTAGTATTAGTAGTAGTTATTGTAATAGTAGTATTAGTAGTAGTAGTAGTAGTAGTTGTTGTTGTTGTTGTAGTGACAATAGTAGGACGAGTTTGAGTAGTAGTAATAGCAGAAGTAGTAATATTAGTATTTGTAGTTGTAGTAGTAGTAGTGCGAGGCGGTGCAGGAGAAGTTGTAGATGTTGTAGTAGGAGTAGTAGGAGTAGTAGTTGCAGGAGTAGGACTAGTAGTAGGAGTATGAATAGTAGTAGTCGAAGTAGTAATAGTAGTAGTAATGGGAGTAGTGGTGGTAGCAGTAGCAACAGTTGTAGTCATAGAAGTAGTAGTAGTTGTAGTAGCATTAGTAGTTGTAGTAGTTGTAGAAGAAGTAGTTGTAGTTGCATTAGCATTAGCATTAGTGGTCATAGTAGTAGTAGCAGTAATATCAATTGTAGTAGTTGCAATAGCAGCAACAGTAGTAATAGTAGTAGTAGTTGTTGTTGTTGTAGTAGTTGCAGTAGTATGACAAGTAGTACTAAGACTAGTAGTAGTAGTAACCATATTAGTCGTAGTAGCAGGAGCAGCAATAGCCGTTGCAGCAGCTGTAGCAGTAGCAACAACAAGATTACGAGTAGTTGTAGTAGGAGCAAGAGTAGTAGTAGTAATAGCAAGAGCAGGAGTAGTAGTAGTAGTAGCAAGAGCAGGAATAGGCGTAGAAGTAGTAATAATAGTAGCAGTAGTAGTAGAAGTGTTAGCAGTTATAGTAGTAGGAGTAGGGGAAGTGGCAGCAGTAGTAGTAGGAAAAGGAGTTGTGGTAGTAGTAGCACAAGTAGGAGTAGGATTAGTAGTAGTAATTTTGCTGCCGCTACTTCTACTCCTACTACTACAACTACTACTATTGCTACTACTATCACTCCTCCTACTACTATTACTACCACTATTGCTACTAATACTACTTCTACCACTATAACGACAATAACTACAACAACAACTACTACTGCTACTACTACTGCTACTACTGCTGCTACGACTACTACAACAACAACAACAACAACTACTACTACTACAACAACAACTACTACAACTGCTTTGATTGATACTACTACTACTCCTAGTGCGACTACTACTGCTACTAGTACTATTTCTACTACTACTACTAATACTACTAATGTTGCTACAGCTAGTACTAGTATACTACTACTACAATTACTATTACGAGCACAGCTACTACTCCAACAACTACTACATTTACTACTACTAATGCTACTACTAATGCTACTACTACTACTATTACTACTAGTACTACTACTACTACTACTACTACTATTACAATGAGTACTACTATTGCTACTACAACTACTCCTACTACAAGTGCTATAACAATGACTGCTACTGCTACTACTTCTACAACTACTACAGCTACTCGTACTCGTACTCCTACTACTACAACAACAACAACAACAACAACAACTACTACTACTGCTACTACTACTTCTACTACAACTACTACTAATACTACTACTACTATTTCAACTACTACTACAACAAATACTACTACCATTTCTACTACTCCTCCTCCTACTACAACTACAACTATCACTGCTACTACTACTACAACAACTACTACTACTGCCACTACTGCTATTGCTAATATTACTACTCCAACTACTACTACAACAGCTAGTACTACTTCTACTACTACTGTTCTTGAAACTACTTCTACTGCAACGACTACTACTACTAATGTTGCTATAGGTACTATTAATACTACTATTATTACTACAACTACTACTACTACTACTGCTACAACTACAACTACTTCTTCTACTTTTAGTGCCACTACTACAACTACTTCTGTTGCTTCTCATGCTGCTACTCCAACTGCTACTACTACTACTAAAACTCCTAGTACTACTACTACTACTACTCCTATTCCTACGACTATTCTAATCCTAAACCTACGCCTCCTACTAGTCTTTCTACTACTACTACAACTATTACTACTGCTACTACCACTATTCTACTTCTACTACTGCTACTACTATTGCTAATAGTACTAGTGCCACAACAACAATTACTACTAATATTCCTACTACAAAAACAATAACAACTACTACTATATCTACTGCTGCTACTACTTCTGCAGCTACTACTGCTGCTAATACTAGTACCACTCCATGAACTACAATACTTGTACACGAATAACAACTTCTACTACCAGTACTTCTGCTACTAATGTTGTAGCTACTACTACTACCACTACTACTACTACTACTACTACTCATGTTGCTGGTGCTACTAATACTAGCACTACTACAACTACTAAGCTACTGCTACTGCTACTGCTACTACTACTCTTATTGGTACTACTACTACTACAACTACTTCTACTACTGCTACTACAGGTTGTACCACTACTACTACCACAACTTCTACTGCTACTACTACTGCAACTTCTGCTGCTACTACTACTTCTACTAATATTACTGCTATTACTTCTACTACTTCTACTGCTACTACCACTGCTACTGCTGCTGCTACTACTACTACTACTACTACTAATACTACTTCTACTACAACTACCACTACTACATCTACTACTGCTACATCTACTACTACTACTACAACTACTGCTATGACTAGTACTATTACCACTACTACTGCTATTATTACTACTACTACTGCTCCCATTCCGGCTTCTACTATTATTGCAACTACTGCAGATACTACTACTATTTCTACTACTAGTACTACTAGTAGTACAACTACTATAGCTACTATTGCTACTACTACTACTACTACTTTTACTATTTCTACTATTTCTACTACTTCTGCTACTTCTACTACAACTACTACAACTACTATGACTATTACTACTTCAACACCAACAACGACGATAACAACAACTACTGCTACTATTGCTGCAACAGCTGCTTCTACTACAACTACTACTACTACTACTTTTACTATAACTACTACTACAACTGCTATTAGACCTACAACTACTCTGCTGCTGCTACTAATACTACTAGCACTACTACTACTACTATTAGAACTACAACTACTCTGCTGCTGCTGCTACGACTACTGCTTCTACAACTACTACAACTACTACTTCTACTATTGCTACAATTGGTAGCACTACTACTACCACTACAACTTCGACTGGCACTTCTACTACTACATCTGATGCTGCTACTATTACTACTACTACAACTACTACTACCACCACTATTTCTACGGCTTCTGCTACTCCTATTGTTACTTCTACTACTACTGCCGCTGCTACTTCCACCACTATTGCCACTACGACTACTACTACTACTGCTCCTGCTCCCGCTACTACTATTACTACTACTACTCCTATTACTAGGACTACTACTACAATTAATACTTTTGCTACTATTACAAAGATTACTACTACTACTACAACTACTAGTGCAAAATAACAACTACTGCTATCACTACTACTACTACTACTACTGCTACTACTACTACTACTTCTACTACTCCTATTACTACAACTACTCCTACTAGTACTTGCACTACTACTACTACTACTATTACTGTTACTACTACTACTACTACCACTACAACCATTATTACAACTACTTCTACTACTACTACCGCTACGACTACTACTACAACTACTACTGCTGCAGCTGCTGGTACTGCTGCTACTACTAGAACAACTACTACTACAATTACAACAACGACAACAACAAAAACAACAATAACAACAACAACAACAACAACAACTACTACTACTACTACTTCTACTACTACTACTATTATTACTACGACTCCTGCTACTGCTACTACTGCAACTACTACTCCTACTACTAGTACTACTACTACTACTACTCTTACTACTACTACTACTACTACTACTCTTACTACTACTACTACTACTACTAAAACTACTATTTCTACTACAACTACTGCTGCTACTAGTACTACTAATACTCCACTACAACTACTGCTGCTACTAGTACTACTAATACTCCCACAACCACTATTACTACTTCTATGGCTATTACTACGTCTACTACTATAACTACTACAATTACTACTTCTACTCCAACTAATACTTCTAAAATTACTACTACGACTACTACTTCTACTACTATATTACTACTGCTACTAATGCTACTACTACTATGTGTAATACTCCTACTACTAGTACCACTACTACTTCTACTTCTAGAAATAGTACTATGACTAGTACTATTACTACTACTGCTACTACTATGACTACTACTACCACTACTACTACAACAACTACTCTTGCTGCAACTACTACTAATACTACTACTATTACTCAACGACAACTACTACTACTCCTACAACTACAACAACAACAACAACTACTACTACATTGACTTCAACTACCGCTACTGCTACTCCTACCATAGCTACTAATACTACTATTACTGCTCCTATTACTACTATGACTACTACTACTACTCCAACTACTATTCCGTCTCCACCACGTATTCCTTCTATTACTCCCACTACTACTACTACTACTACTACTACTACAACAACAACAACAATAACAACTACTACTACTACTTCTACTTCTTCTAATACTACTACTGCTACTAGTAGCACTACTACCACTACTACTACTGCTATTGCTACTGCTAGTACGGCTACTACTACTACTATTGCTGCTATTACTGTTGTTGCTATTACGACTATTACTATTGCTACTACTACTACTAGTACTCCTATTGCGACTATTATTACTACTACTGCTGCTGCTACTAGTGCTGCCAATAATACAGCTGTTGTGGCAGTAGCTTTTTATACGTCTACTACTACTACTACTTCTACTACCATTACTACTACTGCGACTACTACTACAACTACTACAGATACTATTGCTGCTACTACTACTAATGCTACTTCTACAGCTAAAACTACTATGACTTGTAATACTACAATTGCTACTGCTCTAGCTATTGTTGCTTATAATACTACTATTCCAACTAATTCTTCTACAACTACTACTAATGCAACTACTACTATTGCAAGTACTACCGTGATAACTTTTGCTACTACTACTGGTACTACTATTACTACTTTTGCTACTACTATTACTGCTACTACTATAGTAACTACTATTAGTACGACAACAACAACAACAACTACTACCACTACTGCTAATGCTACAGCTACTACTCTTACTACTACTACTGCTACTCCTACTACTACTAATGCATCGACTACTACTGCTGCTACTAGTCATAGTCATATAGTAGCTGTAATAATAGTAGTAGTAGCAGCAGTAGCAGTAGTAGTATTAGTAGTAGTTGTTGTTGTTGTAGTAGTGTTAGTAGGAGGAATAGTGTAGTAGTCGTAGGAGTAGCTACCATGACTACTATTACTGCTACTACTACCATTGCTACTACTTCGAGTATTACTACTATTACTGCTGCTACTACTACTGCTATTACTATTGGTATTACTACTACTACTACTACTCCTACTACTATTCCTACTGCTATTACTACTAAAATTTCTACTACAACAACTACTAGTAGTGGCAAAAGTATTAGTAGGAGTAGCAAAAGTAGTTGTAGTCACAGAAGGAGGAGTAGTAGTTGTAGTAGTAATAATAGTAGTAGTAGGAGCTAAAATAGCGGTAGTAGTAGTGGTAATAGTAAAATGAGTAGGAGTAGCAATTGTAGTGATCGAACTACTAGTAGTGGGAGTAGTATTAGTAGTAGTCGTAGTAGTAGCAACAACAGTAGTTGTAGTAATTGCAGCAACAGCAATAGCAGTAGCAACAACAATAGTAGCAGTAGCAATAGTAGCTAGCAGTAGTAATTGTGGTATTAGTTGTTGGAGTAGTAGAAGTAGGAGTAGTACTAGCAGTAGTAGTTGTATTGGTAGTAGTAGTAGTAGGTGCAAGTCATAGTAGTAGTAGTAGTAGTAGTAGTCGTTGTTATAGTAGTTGTAGTCCTAGTAGTAGTAGCAGTAGTAGTAGGTGTAGTGGTGGTGGTAGTAGTAGTGGTAGTAGTAGTAGTAGTGGAAATGGTAGTAGTACTCGTAGTAGTAGAAGTAGTGGTAGTAGCTATAGTAGTAGTTATAGTTGGGCTTGTAGTAGTAGTGGTAGTAGTAGTAGTAGTGGTAGTAGTGGTAGCAGTGGAAGTAGAAGTTGTAGTAGCAGCAGGAGCAGTAGTTGTTGTAGTAAAAGTCAATGTAGGGGTAGCATTAGTAGTATTACTAGTAGTAGTAGCTGAAGTAGTAGTAGTAGTAGTAGTAGTAGTAGTAGTTATTGTAGCGATAGTAGTGTTAGTAGTGCTAGTAGTAAAAGTAGTACTAGTAGTAGTAGTAGCAGGAGTTGTAGGAGTAGTAGTAGTAGCAATAATATTTGTAGTGTAGTAGTCATAGTAGTAGTAGTAGTTGTTGTAAGAGTGAGAGTAGCAGCATCAGCAGCATTAATAGTAGTAGTAGCAAAATTTGTTGTGGCAGTAGTAGTAGTAGTCGTTGTAGTAGTAGTACCAGGAGTAGTAGTAGTGGTAGTTGCTGTAGTGGTCGTAGGGGCGAAATTGGTAGTAGTGGTACTACTAGTAGTAGTAGTAGTAGCAGTAGCAGTAGTTATAGTTGCACTAATTATAGTAGTCGCAGTAGTGGTACAAGTAGTAGTAGGAGTGGCGGCAGTAGCAATGGTAATACTAGTAGTAGAAATCAGAGCAGTAGTAGTTATACAAGAAGTTGAAGTGGTAGTATTAGTACTACTAGTAGTAGTAGTAGCAGTAGCAATAGTACTAGTAGTAGTTGTTGTAGTAGTAGTAGTAGGAGTAGTGGTGATTGTAGTAGTAGTAGAGTAGTCGTAGTAGTGGCGGCTGTAGTAGTAGTAGGGTAGTAGTAGTGGTGGTGGTAGTAGTAGTAGTAGTGGTGGTGGTGGTAGTAGTAGTAGTGGTGGTGGTAGTAGTAGTAATAGTAGCAGAAGAAATAACAGCAGAAGCAACAGTAGTTGTAGTAGTAGCAGCAGTACGATAGTGGGTGGTTATAGTAGTAGTAGTAGTGGTAGTAATAGTAGTAATAGTAGTATGAGTAGCAGTAGTAGTAGGAGTTGTAGCAGTAGTAGAAATGTTGGTGGTAGTACTCCTACTAGTAGTAGGAGTAGTATTAGAAGTGGAAGTCGTAATAGTAATAGTAGTAGTTATTATAGTAGTAGCAGTTGCATTAGTGGTAGCAACAGTACTAGTAGTAGTAGAAGTAGTAGTAGCGGAAGTTGTTGTAGGAGTACTAGTTAGAGTAATAGTTACTGGAGTAGTGGTAGCAGCAGTCCTTATAGTGGTAGTAGTACTTGTACTTGTAGTAGTAGTAGTAGCCGTGGCAGCAGTAGTAGTTGGTGTAGTAGTTGTAATATTAGTAGTAGCAGTTGTAGTAGGAATAGTCGTAGTTGTAGGAGTAGTAGTTGTAGTAGTAGTACTTGTAATGCTAGTATTAGTAGTAGTAGTAGTATTGTAGTAGAAGTAGTAGTAGTTGGAGTGCTTGTAGCAGTAGTAGTAGAAGTAGGAGTTGGAATAGGACTGGTAGTTGCAGAAGTACTAGTAGTGGTAGTATTATTAGGAGTTGTAGTAGGAACTATAGTAAGAGTTGTAGTTGTTCGAGTCGTGCTAGGAATAGTAGTGGTAGGAGTAGTAGTAGTAGTTGTCACAGTAGTAGTAGTTGTGGTAGTAGTGATAGTAATAGGAGGAGTAGTAGTAGTAGTAGTTGTGGTACTAGTAGTAGTAATAACAGTAGTAGTAGTAGTAATAGCAGTAGTAGGTATAGTAAAAGTAGTAGTAGTAGTAGTAGTAGTAGTAGTAGTAGTAGTAGTCATAGTAGTAATAGGAGTAGCAGTAGCAGTAGGGGCAGTAGTTGAAGTAATACTAGTAGTAGTAGGAGAAGGTGGAGTGGTAGTAGTAGTAGTAATAGTTGTAGTAGTAGTAGGAGAAGGTGGAGTAGTAGTAGTAGTTGTTGTTGTTGTTGTGGTAACGGCAGTTGCAGTAGCAATAGTTAGTGGTATAGATGGTTGTATTAGTAGTAGTAGTGGTGGTGGTGGTGGTGGTGGTGGTAGTAGTAGTAGTATCAGAATTTGTAGCAGTAAAAGTAACCCTAGTAGTGGTAATGCTAGTAGCATTAGTAGTAGTAGTAGTAGTAGTGGTTGTAGTAGTTGTAGTTGTAGCAATAGTAGGAGTTGTAATAGTAGCAATGGTCGTAGCAGTAGCTGTAGTTGTAGCAGTAGTTGCAGTAACAACAATAATAGTTGGAGGAGATGGAGTAGCAGTATTTGTAGTAGTATCACTAGTATTAGCAATTGTACCAATAGTAGAATTAGTTGTAGTAGTAGCTATATCAACAGTAGTAGCAGTAGTAGTCGTAATAGGAGTAGTAGAAGTAGCGGTAGTAGTTGTAGCTGCTGTTGTATAAGGAATAGTAGTGGCAGTAGCAGTAGTAGCAATTGTTGCAGTAATAGTAGTAGTAATAGTAGTAGTAGCCGTGGAAGTAGTAGCAGTAGTACCAGTAATAGTGGAAGTAGCAACAGTAGTAGGAGTAATTGTAGCAATAGTAGTAGTAGCGGATGTCTCAACTGTAGCACTAGCAGTAGTGGTAGTAAAAGCAGTAGCAGTGGTTCTAGTACCAGGAATACTAGCAGTAGTAGCAGTAGTAGTAATAGCAGCAGTAGTAGTAGTTGCAACAGCAGCCGCATTACTACCACAAATACTACTTCTAGTTGTGCTACTACTACTACTATTCCAACACCTACTACTACTTCCACTTCTCCTACTCCAACTACGACTTCCACTTCTACTGCTACTGTACTATTATTACTACTTGTACACCTATTCCTAGTCTTACTACTACTACTACTACTCCTGCTCCTACTACAACTACTCCTAATACTACTATTGTTGTAGTTGCGACTACAACTTGTACTACCACTACTACTGCTGCTGCTGCTTTTACTTCTACTACTACTACTAAGACTACTACAACAACTACTACTACTAGTCTTAGTACAACTAGTCTTAATACTACTTCCACCACTACAACTACAACTATTACTGCTACTACTATTACTACGAAGACTACTACTACCCTACTGCTTTTACTACTAATTCTACTACTAATACTAATACAACAACAACTACTTCTATGACTACTGCTACTGCTACTACTACTATTATTACTATTACTATTACTATTACTACTACTACGACTACCATTACTACCCCTACTACTACAACTACTAGTACTCCTACTACTACGACTACTACGACTACTACTATTACAACTACTATTACTACAACTACTACTCCTACTACTACTACTATGCTGCTATTTCTACTCCTAGTCTACCTCGTACTACTACTGCAACTACTAATAATAAATTACTACTACTACCGCTACTGTTGTTTCTACAACTACTACAACAACTACTATGACAACTACTACTGATACTTACATTACACTTACTACAACAGCTACTACTACAACTAGAACTATTACTCCTATTGCTACTGCTACTACTACTATAACAACTATTGCTACTACTACAACTACTACAACTATTAGTATTGTTACTACTACTACTACTACTCCTACAGCTACTACAACTCCTTCCATGACTGCTATTGCTACTACTACTACTACTTCGACTCCTACTCCTACTACTACTTTTACTCCTACCACTACTGCTACTATTGCTACTAATACTACTACTCCAACTCCTGTTACTACTAGTAGTCCAACAACTACTACTCCAATTACGACTACTACTACTACTAGAACTCTACTACTTCTATTACTACTACTTCTACAACAACTACTACTACTGCTGCTACTACTATTTCAGATGCTAGTACAACTAATATTTTTACTACTACAACAACTACTACTACTCCTACTGATACTGCTACAACAACAACAACTACTACTCCTATTACTATTATTATTGCTACTACTACTACTACTACTACAATTACCAGTACCACTCGTATTATTACTTCTACTTCTACTGCTGCTGCTGCTACTACTACTACTATGACTGCAAATGTCGCTACTACTACAATGAAAATAACAACAACTACTACTACTGCTACTGCAACTACTTCTACTACTGCTGCTACGACTGTTGCTAATACGATAACTACTACTACAATTACAACTATTACTACTATTTATACCACTACTACTTGTACTACTACTACCACTACTGCTGCTGCTGCTACTACAATTATGAGTACTATTGCTACTACTACTACTACACCTACTACTTTTGCTACTCCTACTACAACTACAAATGTTACTACTACAAATACTATCGCTATTCCTAGTCCTTGTACTACTACTACAACTAATCCTACTACCAAAAATGCTAGTGCAAATGCTACGAGTACTCCTACAGCTGCTACTACTACTAGTTCTGCTAGTAATCTTACAATAACAACTACTACTACTATTGCTACTGTTTTCACAGCTACTTCGACTACTACTTCTCACACGGCAACTATTGCTCCTACTACTACAGCTACTACTACTAGTGCTACTCTGACTCCTACCACTGCTTCTCGTACTGCTACTACTACTTATGCAACTATTGTCACTACCACTACTACTACTAGTGCTACTACTCCTACTACTACTATGGGTAGAGCTCCTACTACTACCACTACCACTACTACTAGTACTACTATTACTTCCACTACTGCTGCTACTACTACTACTACTACTTCTACTTTTTGCCAATACTACTGCTACTTCTCCTACTACTACTTTCACTACTACTACTGCTACTATTGTTGCTACGACTATTTCTACTACTATTACTACCACTACTACTACTTCTGCTAGTGTTGCAACTGCTACAATAACTACTATTACTACCGCTACTACAGCTTCTGTTACTACTGCTCCTACTATTTTTATAGCAACCACTACTATTATCAACATTATTGCTACAACTACTACTACTACCACAAATAATACTACAACTATTACCAATACTCCTACTACTACTGCTACTACTACTACTGTTGTTGCTGCTGCTACTGCTACTCCTGCTCCTTCTCCTCCAACTGTTGGGCCTACCACTACTACTAGTACTGCTACTACCACAACCTTTCCTACTACTAATATTGCGACTACTACTGCAACGACTCTTACAACTGCTACCACTACTACTAGTACTACTGCAACTGTTGTTCCAACTAATACTACAACTATTACTTCTATTACAACACCTACTTCTACTTCTACTATTTCTCCTCTTACTACTACTGTTGCTACTACTACTGCTACTACTATTACTCCTACTATTTCTACTACTACTACTACTGCTACTACTGCTATTACAATAACTACTACAACTGCTTCTATTACTGCTACCACTACTACAACTCCAACTAATGCTACGACTATTGCTGCAACTACTGCTACTATTACTATTACTGCTGCCACTACTGATACTACTACAACTACTGCTACTATTGCTTCTTCTACTATAACTTTTACTAGTACACTACTACAACTACTTCTACTGCTTCAACGACTACTACTGCTACTGCAACTACTATTACTACTACCACTTCTGCTACTTTTGTTAGTACTGCTACTATTGTTGCTACTATAACTAGTACTAGTACTACTATTTCTAATATTGCTACTACAACAAGTACTACTACTACTACTCCTGCCGCTGCTGCTACTATAACAACAACAACTACTGCTGCTACTACTACTGCTACTACCAATTTTATTACTACTACTACTACTAATATTACTAGTACCCCCACTACTGCTACTACTTTTACTACTACTGCTGCTGCTACTATTACTGGTACCACCACCACTACTACGACTACTACTACAACTATTGCTACTACTACTACAACTACTCTTGATAATACTACTACAATTACTGTTGTGCCAACTTCTGCTACTACTACTAGTACTGCTACTACTGCTGTTCCTATAACAACAACTACTACTATTCCTACGATACAACTGCTACACCTACCACAATTACAACTAATACTACAACTTATTATACTACAACTAAAACTACTACTACTACTACTACTAGTACCCAAAATTTTACTACTACTCATCTTACTTGACCTGCCACAACTATTACTTTCACTACTACTGCTACTACTACTGCTACTGCTACTGCTATTACGACTACTATTGCAGCTATTGCTACTACTACTTCTGCTACTACAATTGCAACTCCAACTGCAACTACTATAGCTAGAACTACTGCTATATCTACTAAAACTACTACTACTAGTACTATTGTTGTTGCTTCTGTTATTAGTACTACTACTACTACTACTGTTATGCCTACTAATACTACTTCTCCAACTACTAGCACTATTGCTACTACTGCAACAGCTAATATTGCTACTGCTATTGCCACTACTACTACTACTATTGCTGCTACTACTTCTACTACTACTGCTACTACTATTGCTATGTCTACTACTATTACTACTACTACTTATACTATGACAACTACTACTGTTACTACTGCTACTATCAGTACTCCTACTACTACTCCTCCTATAAGTACAACTGTGACTACTGTCGCAACTATGAGTATGATTACTACTACTGCTACTACTATTACTCCAACTACTACTACGCCTACTATTACAACAACTGGGACTACTCCTACTAATCCTACAACTACTACTTCAACCACCACTACTACTGCCATTACTGCAACTACTACTTCCTCTACTACTACTACTACTACTATCATTACTACATTACTACCAAAACTACAACAACAACAACAACTACTACTACTACAATTACTACTGCTCCTACTAATGCTACTATTGCTCCTACTACTATTACTAGTACTACTATTGCTACACCTACTACTAACACTACTAGTACTACTACTCCTACTCCTACTCCTACTCCTACTCCTATTATGACTATGGCTACTGCTGCTGCTCCTACAACTTCTAGTACTACTACTGCAATGACTACATCTACTACAACAACTTCTTTTGCTACAACTATTACAACTACCACTACTACTGCGACCACTACTACTACTATTGTTACTGCTGCAGCTACTACTTCTACAACAATTGCCACTACTATAACTACTACAATAACAACAACTACTACTACTGCTGTTACTGCTGCTCTGCTACTTCCACAACAATTGCCACTACTATAATTACAACAACAACTACTACTACTACAACTACAACAACTACAATTACTACTACTACTACTACTACTACAACAACAGCTACTACAATTACTATTACTGCTGCTACCACTACTACAGCTACTACTACTACTACTTCGGCTACAACTACCACTGCTACTACTGCTGCTACTACTACTACAACGGGTACTATTTCTATTATTATTATTACTACTACTATTGTTGCTACTACTTCAACTTCTATTGCCACTACTATTACAACAACAACTACTACTACTACTACAACTCCTGCTATTGCTACTATACTACTACTGCCCGACTACAACGACGACTCAAAATTACTACTACGGTGCTACCACGAGCGACTGCGTACTTTTACTGCATTACCACACTATTGCTGCTACTACTACTTACAACAACAATGTACTCTGACTTCGTTCTACTACTATTACTATTACTACTACTCGCTTCACTAATATTACTCCTTTTACTAGTACTTACTCCTCCTCCCCCCTTCGTCCTCCTGCTAGTACTATTACTACTATTACTACTACACTCATCCTACACTAGACTACTCTGGGTGTTGCTACTACTTACTACTACTTTAAATTATTGCCGCTACTACTACTGTGCTTGCTGCTACAACTATGACTATCACTCCTACAACAACTACTACTCCTACTATTACTCCTATTACAACTACTACTACTGCTACAACAATTTACACTACTACAACGACCACTAATACTATTGTTGCTGCTGTTGCAACTACTACCACTATTACTACTGGTACCACTTCTGCTACAGCAACAACAACAACAACAACTACTACTACTACTGCACCACCACTACTACTATAGCTACCACAACAACTACTGCTACTACTACTACAACTCCTAATCCGACCCCCACTGCTTCTACCTCTCCCACTACTGCTATTACCCCTACTCCAACTACTACTACAACTACTATTACAACTACTACAACAACAACAACAACAACAACTACTACTACTACTACAGCAACAACAACAACAACTACTACTACTACTACTACATCTACAATTATTAGAATTGCTACTAATGCTACTCCTACTACTATCGATACTACTACTTCTCGTACCATTGTTACTACAAATACTGCCACTACTACTACTGCTACTCATATTACTGCTACTCCTCCTCCTACTACTAATAAACCAACTTCAACTACCACTCCTACTCCAACTCCTTCTACTACTAACACAACAACAACTACTACTACTACAACAACAATAATAACAACAACTACTAGTACTACAACAACAAGTACTACTACTATTACAACAACAACAACAACAACACCTACTACTACTACTACTCCTGCAACTACTACTACTTCTACAGCTTCTAATACAATTGCTGCTACTACTACTACGATTGCCACGACTCCTTCTGCTACTATTGCTCCTACTACTACCATTACTACTACTATTACTCGTACTAATCCTACTACACCAAACACTCCTACTATTACTCCTACTACTACTACTGCTACAACAACCACTACTACTACTAAGACTACTACTACATTACTAGTAGTACAACTGCTACTACTACTACTCCATCCACTATTGCTACTACTACAACTACTATGAATACTACTGCCCCAGCTACTTCTACTTTGCTACTACAACAACTACTACTACTAGTACCACTACTACTACTTCTACTACTACTTCTACTACCCTTTCTAATCCTACTCCTACTACAGCCACTACTACCACTCCACCTACTACTACCACTACAGTTATTATGACTCCTAGTACGACTCCTACTGCTACTACAACTCCTACTACTACTAATACCCCTACTCCAATAACTACTACTCCAGCTACTACTACTCCAACGCCCACTACGACTACAGCTACTACTATGACTACTACTACTTATACTACTATTAATGCTACTACTACTACTACAACAACAACAACAACAACAACAACTACTACTACTACTACTACAACCACGACTTCTGCTACTACAACTACTACTACTATGGCTCCTACTACTACTACTACTTCTACTACTAATATTACTACTAGTATGGCTCCTACTACTACTACTACTTCTACTAACAATATTACTACTAGTACTACTATTACCACTACTCCTCCTACTACTGGTACTACTACTAATACTAACACTACTACTACTACTACTACTCCAACTACTACTACTTCTACACCTAAAGCAACTAATACTCCTATAACTACTTTTACTGCTACTACTACTAGTGCTACTACTAATCCTAATGCTCCTACTACTACTGCTACTACTACTACTATTACTACTACGGCTAACACTCCTACTACTAATACTACAGCTACTACTATAGCTACTGCTTCTGCTACTACTACTAATACCACTGCCACTACTACTACTACCAGTACTACTACAACAACTACTGCTACTTCTGTACTGTTACTATTTCCACTACTACTCCAATTACTACTGCTGCTACTACTACTACTACCAATAATACTACTACCACCACTACTGCTTCTATTACTGCTGCAACTAGTACGACAACTGCTACTACGATTAGTATTATTACTACTACTATTGCAGCTACAACCACTATTGCTACTCTCACTACTGCTACTACTACTACTACTTCTCCTATTACTACTACTACTTCTACTATTATTGCTCCCACTGCTACTTCTACTATTACTACTACTAATCCTACTGCTACTCCTACTACTACTCCTACTACTACTAGTACAACTCCTACTACAACAACAACTACTACTACTAGTACTACTGCTACTCATACTCCTAAACCAACTCCTACTAAAACTAATACTACTCCTAGAACTACTACTATTACAATTATCACTACTACAACAATAACTACTACTACTGCTACTACTACTACCACCACAACTAATACTACTACCACTTCTACTACTACTAGCACTACTACTGCTGCTACTGCTACAACGACGACTACTACAACTCCTACTACAACTACTGATGCTGCTGCTTTTGCTACTCCTAATACTACGGCAATTACTACTACTGCTACTACTACTACCACCACCACCACCACTACTACCACCACCACCACTACTACTACTCAACTGCTACTACTACTACTAGTACCACCACCACTACTACTACTACTACTACTATTATAATTACTACTCTTATTGCAACTACTACTACAACAATTGATACTCTTACTACTACAACTATCACCACGGCTGCTACTACTACTACTAATTCTACTAATACTACTACAACAACTACTACTCCTACTACCACTAATACTATTATTACTACTACTACAATTATTACTTATACTATCCCTAATATTACTAGTACTACTATTGCTACTACAATTACGTCTGCATCTCTGACTCCTATTACTATTCCTACTACTACTCCAACTAGTAGTACAACTACTATTACTACTACAACTCCTCCTACTGCAACTACTACTATAACTATAACTATTACTCTTGCTATTCCTACTCCTATTACTATTCCTACTACTACTTCTGCTACTACTACAAGTACTTCTACTACTATTACTATTGCAAGTACTACTACTACAACTACAACAACTACTACTTTTGCTACTCCTAATAGGACTACTACTACTACCACAACTACTACTCATTCTACAACAGGCAACAACAAAAACAACTACTACCATAACTAATAATAATAATAATCATCATCATCATACTACAACTACTACTACTTCTTCTACTACTACTACTACTTCTACTAATACCACTACTACTACAACAACTACTAGGACAACTACAACAACTACTATTACTATAACAACTACTCCTACTACTACTACTACTACTACCACTCCACTACTACTACTACTCATTCTATTACAACAACAACTACCACTACTACTACTACTCCTACTACTTCAACTACCACTACTGCTGATCCTACCACTGCTACCACTACTACTCGTACTACTACTACTATTATAACTACTACTGCAACTATTACTATTACAACAACTATTGCAACTACTACTACTACTTCTACTACTACTTTTACAAGAACAACTGGTCCTACAACTATTACTACTACTCCTACTGCTACAACTACTACTCTGACTTCTACTACCACTACTACTTCAACTACTACTACTACTACTTCAACTACTACATCTACTACTTCCACTACCACAACTACAATTATTAGTACTAGTTCTACAACTATTTCTTCTACTACTACTAAAATAGTACTACTACAAGTGCATTAATTATACTACAACTACTATGACTATGACAACTGCTACCGCTAATACGCCTACCACTACTACTACAACAACTGCTACTACTTCTAGTACTACAACTACAACAACCACTACTACTACGCTACTGCAGCCCCTACTCCTCCTTCTCCTACTACTACTACTTCTACTACTACTATTACAACAACAACGACTACTAATATTACTTCTACTAATTCTACTGCTGCTGCTACTTCTACTACTATTACTACTACTACTACTACTACAACTACCACTACTAAGGCTACTACTATTACTTCTACAACTACAACTGTGACTACAACAACAACTACTACTAATATTACTTCTACTAATTCTACTACTGCTGTTGCTACTACTATTGTTACTACTACTACTACCACCACCACTACCACTACTTAGGCTACTACTATTACTACTACTATTACAACTGTGACTACAACAACTACTACTATTGCAACTACTACTTCTACTTCAACTATTACTACTTCTACTACTTCAATTGCTAGTACTACTACTCCTGCTACTGTTGCTGCAACTACCACTGATACTGCTACTAATTTTACTATTTTACTACTAACTTACTCTTCCTTCACAACTACTACTACTAGCTATGCAACGACTACCCACCTCACTTACGACTCGCCTACTGCTTCCCTTACAACGAACTTCTACTTCTTTCTACTCCTAGTACTCCTACTACTGCTCCGCTACTCCTTTGCTGTACTACCTACGCCTACTACTACTCGCTACTTCTTCAACGACAATCCACAATTGAGTACTACTCCTTACTTACTACTAATACGCCCAGTACGCTCTATACTCCTACGACTACTACAACTCCAACTGACTATTCCTACTACGACAACTTCTACGTCTACTACTCCTCCTCGCCGACGATGCTACCTACCACTCCTACGGGCTACTACGTACCCTACTACTACTACTACTACTTCTACAACAACAACTACTAGTACTATTCCTACTACTACTACTACTACTACTACTACTACTACCACTACTACTTCTACTACTCCTCGTACTACTACTACAACAACTATACTACTACTTCTGCTACTACTCCTACCCCAACTCCTTCCGTACTACTACTTCTCCTACTCGTCCCCCTCCTACTACTATTCCCACTACTTGTGCTACTACTACTACTACTACTGTGACTACAATTACTACGGCTACTACTACCACTTCTCTGTCTACTACGACTGCTACTTATACGACCAGTACAAGTGCTACTACTACTAGTATTCCGACTTCTTCTACTGCTACTACTAGTGCTACTCCTACTACTACTACTGCTGCTGATACACCAACTATTGTTGCTCCTACTACTACCTCCACTACTTCTGCTACTACTACTACTACAACAACTACTACTACTACTACCACTACTACAACTGATACTACTACCACTGCTTCAACAATTGCTAGTACAACTATTACTACTACTGCCACTACAGCCACTACAACAACTACTATTACTACTGCTCCTACTCCAACTACTACTCCTACTGCCCTACCTACTATGACTTCTGCTAATATTACTACCACAGCGACAACTACTCCTTATATTGTAGCTACTACTAATGTTGCAACTACTTCTACTACTACTCCTCCTGCTACTAATACTACTAC